>JAWQEG010004079.1:5000-67028 GCA_033782935.1 Petrolisthes cinctipes
GCCTGGAATAGAGGTGATGAAACATTGGAGGAAAGACAGGAGGAAAGGCAAAGGGCTAAAGGTTTGGTTACTCTCCACTGTCTGCCTGTCTGTCTGTCTGTCTGCCTGTCTTTCCGCATATCTACCTGCCTGTCTGCCTATCAACCTACCTGCTTACCTGCTTGCCTGCCTTCCTGTTTGCCTGTATACCTGCCTTCCTACCTTCCAGCTTTCCTTAATGCTTGCCTGCCTTCCTTCCTCTATGCCTGTCTGTCTACCTACCTACCTGCCTGCCTGCCTGCTTGCTTGTTCACCTGCCTATCTGTCTGCCTACCTGCCTGCCTGTCTACCTGTCTGCCTCACACGGTCACTGAACTCACACCTTTCCCCCACCTCGTAAGTCACCACAATAATAATTATATACGTACAATAAACATTTCCTCACAGCGTATTGGGTTTTGTCAAGCCAGTCGACGCAAAATTGCCTTGAGTGGGTTGGTTTTGTCTGACCGTTCATGGAGGCATCGTGATAATTGACTTAGGTTTTGTCCCCAGAGCCATTCATTCATAGCAAATATTGGCTTGAGTGTACACGAATTAAGAAAGAAGGAAGTAGAGATGGATATGTTTAGAAATAAATGCAGTCCAATCCAAGAAGCGACATGGAAAGGAATACTATCATAAACAATAGACAACAATTATAATCTTATTTCTTTTAATATGGTCCTGTTTCCTGGCACACTTTGGAGGAATCAAGGCACTCCAATGTAACAAAAGTGAATTACCCCTTTAAGACAGCAGTATCGTTTGAATGTTACTGGGAAATGGAGAGGCCTCAGACTTCATATATTACACTTATAGTTATTAAGGGGATAATACACTTTTGGTAAATCTGGAGCAACTGATTCCTCCAAACTATTCCAAGCAACAGGAAACCATTATTTTTGTTAATCTAGTTTTAGTTCCTGGCATACTTTGGAGGAATCAAGGAGCTCCGCTAAACCAAAAGTATACTATCCCCATAAAACAGTTTCTTTCCCTCCCTAGTAATTACAGTACTATGAGAATTTGACTGCTCGCTATTTTTCCTGACTTAAGGGGGTGCGGGAATAGGGGGACAGGCTTGGGGGGGGGGGGACTGAGGGGGTGCGGGAATAGGGGGACAGGCTTGGGGTGGGTAGAAAGCCTGTCCCCTGTTCCCGCACCCCCCTAACCCCCCCGACCCCCCCAAAATCCTCCGCACCCACCTAACCCCCCCCCCCGAAGCCTGTCCCCCTATTTCCGCACCCCCTTAATCTAACCTAACTAACTTAGCCTAACCTAGCTTACAGTAACCCAGCTTAACCAAACCTAGCCTATTGTAACCCAGCTTAATTAAACCAACCGAACTTAATGGGATAGAACACTTTCGATACATTAGAACGCCTTGATTCCTCCAAAGTACGCCAGGAAACAGGACCAGATGAGCATAAATTATTATTATGGCCTGTTGTCTGGAATAGTTTGAAGGAATCAGTTAGTTCAGAATTACCAACACTCTATCTACTACTCTCTACTCCCTTATTATATCTCAACTTATATCAACATTTATACTTAGTTGTGCTTTGTATAATTTGTTTTGGGTAACATTACATTTATTGACAATGCTAAAGACATTAATAAAAGAGATCCGTTGTATTTTATAAAGAAGTAATTTATGAAGATTTATTCCAAGTAGAATATACAAATCAAATTAAATAATTATTAAAATAAATAAATACTACAATAGATGATAAAATTAATTAATAAATGAACACACACACACACATACACACACATACAAACACACATACACATACACACACACAAATACACACACACACATGCACACACATACATACAAACCATACACTTACAAACACAAACACACACATACACAAACAAACAAACACACACACAAACACACACACACATACACACACATTACATACTAACACACACACACATAAAAACACACAAACACACACACACACACATACACACACATTACATTCAAACACACACACACATACACACACACACATATACACACATATATATTCATTAACATTGGGAGCAGCAGTAGAGAAGAACTGAGTGTCTCAAGGTGGTTTGTCTCTCACTGTAGATGTCTCACTTGTGTTGGTAAATCTGGCTCATCTGATTCCTCCAAATCATTCTTGGTATAGTTTGGAGGAATCAAGGCACTCTAATGTATCAAAAGTATACTATATATCCCCTTAATGTTGGATAAAATAATATACACACAATAAGCAAAAGCGTTCCATGTATGAGTCCGAATCAAAAGAGCAACTGTATGTCTTAGAGCAGTATAAAATATAAATTCAATGGTCCAAATCAAAAGAGCAACTTTATGTCGTTATCAATAATTTGTGGACCTTGGTGTGATGTATCTTTCCAACCGAGCAACACGCCCGCTCCGAGAAACTCTGTGACATATTGCCCGTCTCTCTGTCCCGCCGCTCTTGGCGGCAAAAACAAGAAAAATAATGAACATTAAAGGGAAAATAAAATATTGATAAACTAGAAAAATTCCGACTGTGTGGGAAACATACCTCCCTCTTCTTATGTAAAAAATTAAAACATGTATTTTCGACCTTTCTGCACTTAAAATGGCCTTTCCCTTTGACCCAAAGGGCAGTATTAAGGTCAAGATAGTCAGGTGGTCAAGCTATGGTGTATTTTTAACAAAAATGAAAATTAAGAAATAGAAATTTTATCAAAAAATTATTCTAATCTTTCTTCACTTACTTAAAGTGACTTAGACCTTTAACCCCAAGGCCAACATTAGAGTCAAAATAATGGGACTGATGTATTGCATCACATTTTAAGAAAATTCCAGCTTAAATAGTACCATGGTATTCTAAACATGTATAATTACCGGCTAATGCCGGCCGCAAAAAAAGGCGAAAGTAAATTAAATATGTCTCTCCCTCCTCACTTGGAGGGGAGGGGGGCAAAAAGAAATGATGATAATAATAATAATAAACAAAATGAAAAGGAAAAATAAAATAATGACTGTAAAAACAAATAGAGGCAACAGGAAGCGAAATAACAAATTGCTCTTCCCGTGTCCAGTCCAGCAGTATCCATTCCAGAAACCTCATTACGAAAACAAAAAAAGGCCACAGATTTTCCTCAATGTATTTATATCGAAGGGAAAAACTATAGTGAGTGAAGAATGATGGTGGTGCATCGTTGTCCTGTTGCCTGACATAGGGTGGAGGAATCACAGTAGCTTTCCTTCCATTTTACTAACATGATTATTATTATCCCATTATGTATTATTATAAGAGATGTATTGAACCTCCTATTTTCATTTCTTTAAGTAAGGGAGTAGTACAGTATTGGCAAAATTAGGAGCAAAATGATTCCTCCAAACTATTCCAAGCAACAACAGGCCACATTTATTTTTCTTCATCTGTTTGTTTCCTGGCATACTGTGGAGGAATCAAGGCACACCAATACACCAAGAGTATACCATAATCTCTTTAATTAATGAAAACTTCTATTTGTCTCTTTGAATACTCGAATCAATAACAGCTTTCCTATTAAATTATTAGTTGATTCTTTTAATAATAATGATGGTGGTGGTGGTGATGGTGGTGATGGTGATAATGGTGATGATGGTGATAGTGGTGATAGTGATAGTGGTGATGGTGATGGTGGTGATAGTGATGATTTGCTTTGGCTATGTTGGTGATGATGATAATAATGGCCTCAGAAACGAAGTGACCCAATAATAATAATAATAATAATAATAATAATAATAATACGTCACTTTGAGAGAAGAATATTAATCCATTGCATCAGTAAAGTTCGGACCCATTTCGGACTGGGCTGGACCGCTGGTGGTTTTTCCCAGCTGGATACCGGTCGGGGACGCAGACTGATCATTTTTCCTTTTTATACACCCCAAGACGACGCCAGGATAACATTACTCACCTATAATGAACCAACTAATGGTTAACACACTCATACACACACACAATATTTATATAATACACACACACACACACACACAGGAGTGAGGAATGTGATGGGTTGTCTGTGTGGTGTGTGTAAAGTCCTATCCTTGTCCTTCTCTATAGGTCACTACTAATTTTAAGCTTTATCCAGGAGGGAGTAATTTGCTATATAGTGACCATGAATGACTCCACGTTATCAGGTTGTGGGTGATGACAAACTGCCAAGCTGATCAGCTAATTAGTAGTAATATTCTTAGATGGCGTGTGTGGTGGGGATTTTTTTTATAATATTTACAGTGAAATTGTAAATTATGTGTTTATTTTATGTTTATATTACGTGTGATGCATTTTACCCCAGTGACAGCTCAGACCTAGGTGTTCTTTAGCAATAAAAGCATGACATTAAATTTTCACGAGCACAGTGTTTATTTATTCCATTGATAGAGTCAAATTAAAATAATATACAGTACAAAAATTCAAAGATTTACTGAGATGACAGCTCTAGACATGCTACTGAAGATGAGAGATAGGCCTACATAAATAATGTTACAGCACTTATATAGTTGTAATAAATACAAACATAATAACATCGATTTGGTTACAGCTTATATTAAGAAATAAAGTAAATTTCATAGTTTTTTTGTAATTCACACGTAAACAATATACAAAATAAATAACAAAAGCTTCTGGAATCGGGAAACATTGAGTAATAATGTTACGGACGGGGGTCATGTTTTTTGTAACTTTAAGATATTAATAGAACTTATAGAAGGATATTTTCCACTCTGAATTAATGCTGGGTTTTCATTTTGGTATATTTTATGTAATTGTTTAGAAAAATAATTAATATTTGTCAAACACCGTAGAAATGTATGAGAAAATCATCTACACAACAAATAATTAATACCAGTGTTGCCAAATATAGGGAATTTTTCTTAGATATGGGAAATACGGGCAGGGACACACGGGCTCTCTGTGGTCGCCACACAAGGACGACATGAGTCATTCACCACTGAAGAGGGCGACAGTCGTCTCCGAAACTCTGTATGGTAATAAATAAAATCTTTTGTCTACCATTGTGGGTTTTCTTCGCCTTCACGTCCCCCTACAATGGCGCTACAACGTGATAAGTGCGTGTGGTCGATCCTTGTGTGACGGTGTGTCCTGGGCCTTATAGAGGTAGGCTACAGCCACAATCAAATAACCACCGACACCTTCCTTCCATCCTATAGTAAATATCTTGGGAATAAAGAACAACACGTGTATGATTTTGCAGCACCTCATAGAAATAATTGAGGGGGTTGAGTTGATATAAGGTGTTGTATGATTATATTTTGATATGAGACAGATTTATTTGCACGATGGAAGGAAAGTGTCCGTGATTATTTGATTGTGGCTGTACCAATGGGGAAATTATATAAAGATTGTTCAAGAGTAAATGGTAAACTTTCCACCAGACGATTTAATATCAAGACGATGGTAAATATACGATTATCTTTAACAATGATATATACAGGGAATTATTGAGACAAAGAGGGAAATTCTGATGTAGAAGTTGGGGAAATTTCGTCAATCAGACCTGGCAACACTGGTACCAAAATGACCTGGCAACACTGACAAAATGAGCTGGCAACACTGATTACAACCAAAACAAAGATGACGTCTCTCAAGCAGCTGGACCCTTCAGTCTGCAGGTAACTATTTATTATTATTATTATTGTTTATTATTATTACTATTATTATTCACATTTAAATTATAGACAAAAATATATGACGAATAAATAATAATAATAAGTGATAAATAATAGATAATATATGTGTACTAAATGTATAATGGATGAGTATATTTTGGGTACATTTGGAGCCTCTTGATTCCTCCAAAGTATGCCAGGAAACAAGGTCAAATTAGCTAAAATAATGGTGGTCTGTTGCCTAGAATGTTTTGGAGGAATTGGTTGCTCCAGATTTACCACCAACACTTAAATAAGTTAGTAGGCGTGGTCTTGTGATGACTAATGTTACGTGGTTTAATTTCTTACATGCTGTAGTTACATGGGTTAATTAGGTAAATATTGAATGAATTACCGTTATTGGGTACGGTTTTTCTACCTTCAATACCCACTTATATATACCATTCTAAGACTATTTTCTTCTATGGCATTTCCTCTGCAAATTCCCCATTTCCAAGATAGGGCATATTCAAATGGGGCATTTTGAAATTAGCCTGACCTTACCTGACCTAACCTAACCTAACCTAACCTAACCTAACCTAACCTAACCTAACCTAACCTAACCTAGACCACAGCAGACTACCGGGACCTAACCTGGGCAAACTATCGGGACCTAACCTGGGCAAACTACCGGGAAATAACCGTGTTAAAGTACAGGAAATGACAGGGGTAAAATACTGGGACCAAGCCGGATCTGGCAACACTGCTGCAAAACGGTAATTCTTTCAATAAATACCGTTAATTACTTACACATCTATTTACGTATCTCCTTACATAATATCTACGGTAAATTTACAGAAGTACTGGGTTCACTAAATTGTATATTTTAGTATCTTTACCCACTATTTTGGACCATTCATTCTAAGACACTTTTCATCTATGCTGTTTCTCTCGGGGATATTTGGAAATTAGTCTGACTTAACCTAACCTAACCTAGATGACAGCAGATACCGGGACCTCACCTGGGCAAACTACCGGGATATAACCGGTGTAAACTATCATAAAGTGACCGGGGCAAATTCCCGGGACTTAGCCGGATGTGGTAGCACTGCGCGGCCCTAACCAAGAACACAGTACTTCTGTAATAATGCCATATCTACTTACATACTTTATATATGTGGTTTAATTACTTATATATCTACTTGCATAAAATCTACTTACATACTTTATTTTTGCGGTTTAATTACTTATATATCAACTTACATACTTTAGTTACTTATATATCTACTTGCATAATATATACTTACATACTGGTACTCTAGTTACATGGTTTAATTACTTATATATTTACTTACATATCTACTTGCATAATATATACTTACATATCTACTTTATATATGTGGTATAATTACTTATATATCATCATATCTACCTACATACGTTAGATGGCATATGTATTAACGGTTTAATTACTTACATCTACTTACGTATCTGTTTGGGCCGTATGCAAGAACATTCATGGTGTATACGACGGCGTGGTACCGGTACGCTGGCTATGTTGTTTGTCTGTGGAGCCGTCGTAAAGGTACCACACCATCTTATACACCAACTCACTCACTCACTCACTCTTTAGTTCTGTGGCTCTTCTTAAACTTTACCTTGTCTCTTTATTTCTGTGGCTTTTCTTAAACTTTACTGTGTCTCTTTACTCACTACTTCCTTGCATACTTCGATAGGATTTTTATTGGTAATGCTGAAGAACAATTCCTGGATTGTTTCTCTTTGTTTGCCTTATAGTCTTTCATTAATTTTTGGTCATTCATTGTTTATCATGATGAAGATTGAAAGGAATAACCAAATATGTATAATTATGGAGAAATAAAAATTAAAGATGAAAAAATCAGTGCGGATTTTTAACATGGGTAATAATTTTCAATCTTATATTACTTTCAGTGTTGGACCATTCCAGTAATTTACACTTTCCTTCTATGGCAGTTCTATTGTAGATAAATCTTACCCAGTGTCAATATATGTTGATTATGGAGGGCAAGTCATGATTTCTCAGCGTAAGACAAACCAACCCAACCTTACTTAACTTTATGTACTGTGGGATATAATATAATGTCTTTTGGCCATTAGAGAGATTGTGTTGACCTTGTTCTCTTCCTTACAGTGTTAAAGTTTCCCCTGGTGCAGTAGTTTGTTTGGAGGCAGACTATGTTGGTGATATTACCATTGGAGCACGCACAGTTCTTCATCCAAAAGCACGGATCGTTGCTGAAGCTGGTCCCATCATTATTGGTGAAGGCAACTTGATTGAGGAACAAGCTCAGATAATATTCAGGTATATGTAATAATACAAGATACTATATTGTTTTTTGAGTGAACGGTTGTTTCTATACCATAGCATTAGCATAGGCCTTTATGGAAACAACATTAACCAAAGTACTGTATACATCAAGATAAGTATTTACCTGTTCTTATGATTCCTGAAGGAAGGACTTAAGTCTAAAAGATCCTTTACAGGAGCATGGTCAGGGATGGAGTTCAGTTTGATGCAATCAAAATAAAGAATCACATAATGTGGCCAAGGTGGCATAAAACATTGGAAAATTTGCTCTTGCAACATAGCCTTATTGCATATGCTCATGTTGTGTTGATACACTTGGTAGACTCGGGGGCCAATAATTCTGTCCTGATCCGAGGCACAATATGAATATCTAGCAACTGAAGTGATTCGGAAGGAGTGGGATGCAAAGTTAGTAGAAATTCACCTTGTGTCTCGGCTCAAAACAGAAATATTGACCCCCAGTTTACCAGAATGTACAATTTCACAATTTTATCAAAATTATAATATTTAAAACTTGTACATTGGAATGGAGGGCTTGATTGTACAAAAGTGACTTGGTGACTCCTACTGTGGCCATCCCATTGGAGAGGGTTTCCAGAGGAATGAGATAGTGTAGAACCAGAACTTGTTTTAATGATATTTTACAATTGAATAAATTTACAGTACTTGAGTTTAAATAGGTTAACATTCTATGAAGATATTTTTTGAAGCCATAAATCAGAAAAAAAAAATGTACTGGTACTTAACATTGATTAGGCATCATTGTGTAACCTCAAATTCTTTGAACTATCCATGATAATGAAACTTTCTTCCAGGCTTCCTGAAGGTACAGAAGTGACAGATCCTCCTCCTGTGATGGTCATTGGGAATAATAATGTTTTTGAGGTGGACAGTTACTGTGAAGCTTCAAAAATAGGAGATAACAATGTACTAGAAGCTAAATGTAAGTAAAATATACAGTTCATAGTACAATACTGGATACAGTAATTCAATCCTGTCAAATTACTATTGTAGGAAAAAACATTGTTCAGTATGAGCTTTGCCTGTAAGCCGGGTTCCCACCTAGCAGACCTTCCTTCCTGATGTCTCATGATCATTCAAAAAATCAGTGGTCAGCTCTAATCATCACCATGTTTGTGGACAAGACCCACATTGTCCCGTCAGGATGCCTATAGTTGCCCTGGGTTGGTTAGGCAGGTGAAATTTTTTAACATGCTCAAAGTTGGACGGGATGGTTGGCATGGTTGTCAAACGTTGGCTTTGGTCAGTTCAATCGTCCCCAACCGTCCCGCGACCTTTTTGTTTGGTCGGGGGGCAGTATGGGACCTCCCCCCGGCATGATGTGTCTAGTTTTCCATAAATGGGGACAGGTCGATGACCAAATTTCAAAATACATAACGCTGGGAGTTGTCTCTGACGTGGCAACAGGGCGTCACTTGATGTCAGCGATGCTTCCCCGAGTATAATAGACAACCGTATACCACCCCCTCATATTGGTGGAATTGTTGGGCAATTTTCCCAGTCCTCTATGTTCCTGTTCACCTAGCAGAAAGTAGGAACTAGGCTATAAGAGCTTTCAAAGTGGTTTCATGTGTGTTCGGGTGGTTCATGTTAGGGAGCTGCTTCAGAACCATGGTAAGATGTAAGCCAGACACGTCCTGTCATTAGCACGAAATCTGCCTTGCCTTACAGATCAGCTCTACTCTGTAAGAAATTTGTTTGTAACATTTGTTTTGTATGAACAAGGATTTAGTGTGTTGAATGGTGTAATAGGAGAGTGAAGGTTGAATAGTGTATTTAAATCTTTGTGTTAAGAGTTGTGGGAATTGTTACTGTTGGAATTCCAATTCCTACAGCTCTCACTACGAAGTCTTCATGTGATTCTAAGTCTGTGTCGAGTCCATGCTGTCCTGATGTCTTGCTGAACAGTCATTTTACTGTCTGGATGTCCTGACGTCTTTTATGTGTGTTAGTGTGCTGGGTCTTAATGGCCGGCAGCCAGTGGTGTGGAGGCCCTCGGTCTACGTTACCACCTACCTCCCTACCTGCTGACCCCTATAATTATATTATTGTGCGCTTATGTTTACTTTAGTTCCTTAATTATTTTGTAAACGTACAGTATTTCCTAATTGAAATTGATTTTATAATGTTCCTTATTTCATGTGGTGATTGCTTTGGAGGATTGGATTAATGCAGCGTAGATCATTGAAGGAAGTGAATTATTATCCAAACCTTGACAACCACCATCAAGAAGATGAAAAAGGTTTGTCCTTCCGAGGAAGGACCATCAACTTCTTCCTCGGTGTCTGTCTTTCCTGCTGAGCCCCCCTCAGGAGAGGAACAGTGGTTGCCACAGTGACGCTGGACAACGACAGTACAGAAGTGGCTTCCATTTTTTACCCTACTCCTGTTGCTAGCACATACAAAAGCAAGGCACAAGGGTTGAGGCCAGACAATTCCATGTCAAAGTTGAATAGAAGTTTGTATGGAAGATATTCCAGCAGAAGGGGTGAGTGAACTGTCAAATGACAATGGCTACGCCCACCTCATCACATCGCCTCGTCATACTTGGGGCATCGGCGCATAACCCCAGACTACTCACGTCCATGTAAGGTCTTGTCCCAGTCCTGTCCTTGTCTCCAATCTGGAACATACCGGGGTCTTATCCTAGTCTGGTAAAAGTTTGGTCCTAGTCTGGACGGCTATTGTCGGGGGTTGGATGTGAAGGTGTGGGGAGCATTGGACAATCGGCTTAAGTCGGTCGGGAGGGAAGGTTGGCTAGGCGGGAACCCGGCTTTACTAGTGTTCTGCTGTTTTGTCTTTTATCACGAAAAGATTAGGTCTTCTTAGTAAGAACAGTATGGGGATTTTCATGTGTAGCTATTCCATTATTTAACTTGTCATTAAAGAGTTTTAATTATATACAAGTAGTTCTGTTTTAAGCATGCTGAAAGAATTTGCCTGTAATTTAATAAGTATCATAATACTACTTTGCAATTGGCAGGTCATGTAGGATCTGGTGTGGAACTAACCCGTGGCTGTGTGGTTGGGTCTCTATGCAAGCTGCAGTGTCCTCAGGTTATCCCAGAGAACACAGTCATCTATGGTAGTCAACTTAGTAGGAGAATCCAGACTGATAAACCAGCTGTAAGTACTTGTCATAAAACTAACTACTCTCAGGTAAGCCAAGTACTGTAGGAGAGGGTAATTGCAAGGACATCTCACTTGACACTTACTCTCATGATGTTCAATGATAAATCAGATATTCTTACTTAACAGCATGCTCCCCTCTTGGTACAGTATATGAATGTGGTTGTATGCATATGGGTATGTGATATAGTCTTTCTAAAAAAAAATTAGTTCATTGCATGAATTTTTGGGTAAATGTAAACTTTATGTAGCTCATTTACATTAAAGTGGAACATGGACATACTGTGCACTGTAGCCTAATGAAGAACTGCCATGATCATGTTTCCCATTTTAAATGAATTTTTCTTTTTCAGCAATTAACATTGCAGCTAGACTTCTTGACCAAGATTCTTCCAAACTATCACCGTCTCATTAAACCAAAGAAGAAACCTGTTCCTTAATAGAAAATATCTGAAATAAATAGATTACTTTATGATACTAAATTTGATAGGTTTTGTTAGTTATGGGATTAAATTGATGTACCTATCTTTTCCATCAGTGCTAATACTATATCTGTAAACAGTTTATAATAGCAAAATTAATACATGTATAATAATGTGAGAGCAAATAACTATGAAATGCATATTTCCAATATATTTTTACTTCACCTCAGTTATTAGATTTTGCACTGTACAAGCTAAATGAAATTAAAAGCAAACAGGTATAAAATAATAATATATAAGTATCATGTGTATTGCATTCCAAATAGTAGGAGAGAACTGTAGAATTACCAGCGGATGATTTAATGTTAATACAATATCCTGTACATGACTATTTTTTTTGTGCGTGTCTTCTAATGATCACCATTGTTCTTCATTGTAAGAGATATTTTATCACAGGATGTAAGAATTTTAAATGCTGATAAGTCTCATTTGTATGTGTAGGTGTGGATGACCCCACTTGCAAAGGAAGTATGAATTGTATACCATCCAAGTGTTGTGAGACTTACATAATTGCCTGGATTCCTCTTCTCTGTCAGTCATTGGTTGCTGGTTATACCTTTTGTTTCTTACTTTTAAGGCACTAGGCAAATACCAGCTGCACCTCACACTCACATTCATGGAAATATTCACCCATACTAGCTGCACTTGTACTTGAGACTACATTTCTTCACATCGCAAAATATTAAACAACTCTACAGAAATTCCACTGGATGAGGGGCTAATCCCATCACTCTGTCTCCCAGAGGCCGAGAGTGAAATAGTCCCATTTTATGGCCTACAAACCGTTCTTCCACTGAAAAACATATACTAACTAACTATGGTCATTCCATGACGAGATTAAACATTGTGTGCTAGACTAATATGTGGATTAACACTTAAGGGTTTAGGATTCTTCTGTATTTTGGAACCTTAGTCTGCTAAAACATATTTATTGCACTTCTATAATTATGTACCTTAATTAAGCACACACTTTGTATTTATAGGAAGATTTTCATGCAATAAACATTATAGCTTAGTAGCTTTGCTCAGTTTACCACAATATACAAGCAATTATCCATTTTAATCATATTTAACAACATCCTGACTGATGAAGGTTTGTTCCTTAGAAATTCATGCACACAAACTGCAAGTGATTATTTCAGAGGAGTATTTTAAAAAAAGCTGTCAAAATTTTGTATGAAGATACTGAGCTTTAGATAAATTAAAATTTGTAACCAAATTCATGAAGTGCTCCTCGTGAATTTTTTAGTATATTTTGTGTGAAAGTCTGTTTTATTCGAGACAAGAGACTAAACGATGCTAACTCCAACCACAGCACTCCAATAAGGTCATTGTTGAACACCACAACCTGTACAGGAATAAACCTGGAATCATGATACCAAGCTGCTGCTATCTGGCCAAGCCCATGGTATCTGAAATTGAAAAGTATTTGTATTTAAAATCTTTCCTAATACATAGTTGTTTGACAATGTTCGGTTAAACTGATGGTACTGTGTTCCCAAAAATGCTCGATACTTTACAATATTATCTGACTTACAACTCTGAACATAACTGGTAGTGTGTGAGTGAGAGAATGAGTAAGCTCTCCTTAGGTTTCCTTATCATTCAGTCCCCCATTTATGGCTTGAAAATTCCTAGCTACTCTTCCTTATTTTGGTCAGGATATTGTACTGTAATATGAATGTGGAGTCTTGTATCTCTTATCTCAAAATTAATCTCAGTTGTAAAAGGAGTTACTGTAATCATAATTTTGCATGACAAATGGAATCCCTAGCATGATGTCACACAGTGAGAACCCCATTGATCTTTGCCTTTCAATTATATATAAGAAACTACTCTACTATTCTAGGGATGAAGAATGTTGCTACATAAACTGGTTGTATTACTAATATCACTCATGTAAATATGTGGCAAAATGGGATGAAACTGGAGTAATAAGTGGTGTATGCCAAAGATTATGAGGGACAGAAAAGAAGGGAAATATGCAAGAGAAGATGGTACAATAAGTTGAGTGGTTATGTAATATAGCATGGTTTAGAAAGGGACAAAACAAAAGTGCTTGTGTAGGAGTGGAAGAGGTTTGCAATGAGGAGTGTATGTTAAGGCTGGTAACCTAGTTTCTATTTGACAACCCATGGAAAGGCTCCTTGCACCAAGGTTAATTGTAATGGTTTTTGTGAGAAGCTGTGGATTTCATAGGCTTGAGAGTGACTGTGAATGTAACATTTTACCATTCCTCCCTCTGTTAATTTGGCTTAATTTTTCCATTCTAGACAATGGAGCCCTCTACCTCTCGGAAGAAGGGAAATGGGATATTGATGATGTTATAGTATTTGTATGTTGTACTTGGAAATTTTAAAAGAATTGCTAACCTTGTAATAACTTGGGTAAAGCATACAAAACTTGCGTAATGTTTGGTACATCCCCATCTGAAGAGTAAATCAAAGGGAAATACCTACCGAGCCATGCATTTTGAAGGGTGAGTCGTGGTAGACCGCTCGTAGCAATCTTCTGGGACTACAAAAGGTTGCTCAACAATGTCATGAATTGGAGCTTCTGTTCGTGAAGGCTCCGTATTTTTCAGATCCCTTAGTGATTTCTGCTCTGTGATAGATGGAGCCACAGGGTACCTGAGTAGAAGCTTTACAGTTGGTTTACTTGCAAAAACATTGGTATCTCCTGTGACCTGGAATGAGGAAACCCTGTTATGCTCAGAATACAGTTTCTAGTCTTTACTGTACCAAAAATATACAAATAATTGAAGTTTTATTTATGTTATGAGCAAACTAAAATATTTATCAACAATACCAATAATATAATTATATAGTATTTAATACATACTGTATAGGGAAGTTCCAAGTAACCCTATATTTGGAAATTACATATTTAGGAACATTACAAAACACTTGATTTGTATGGTTTGGCTCATGGGGAACTCATTCCCATTTTCCATAAAAAAGAATAAGTAGAGATAACTGCAAGAAGTTGAGTTGCTTAAGTGTAATTTTTTAACTGACTAACTGCAAGCAATATAATTCTGCAGCTAATAATGCATACACTGTACAGTATTATCATAAAAGTTAATACTCCTACTGACCTTTATGCCAAGCATTTCATTTTCATCTTTGAATGTAAAAAGTATAGTTTCCAAGCCATGAGAACTGTAGGAGCCCTGGAACAAACCAGGAGCAAAAATTTGTCTTGGAATTGAATGATCTTTGTTCAAAAGTGATGAAGGAATGTTACTGGGAGAAGGAATGATCAGTGGATGGTGCTCCAACCCTTTCCTGTCAACAGAAATAAATCATTGGTGTTAGATAATTTTAAAAGTCTTAACACTGCCTTGGTTAACAACAACAACCCTTAAACCGCGGGTGATGAAAATTCTCGTCACCAGCAACGCAACAAGTGTAGAGGACCGCGGGTTACGAGAACAGTTTTTAAAATTGCGCGCCCCATAACATGGTTGTCTCGGCTGGCAATAGTGATTGTGGGCTTGCATGGTTGTATGGACTCCCCGTAGGCCAGCCACCCTCCTCCTGCCAGTGTTGAACTAGCAGTGAGGGTGGAAGGACCTTATTTTAGAGCTCCGTTTTTCCTATAATTACAATATATGTATGTAAAAACCAAAGTGACATTATAGTTCATATGATTGTGTTGAAAAATGTGATTTTGACAACAATATTAGAGTGTGAAAACCTACTTAGATATGTAAATAGAGTGTAAAAGTGAATTTTGAGTTGCGGATTTTCTGAGCTGGCTACCCATCTTAAAGATGTCCATTTACTCTTCACAAGTACATCAGATGACAGTTAAAAGGTTGTACTTCAATATCCTGTATAATTTATTTATGTAGCGTGAGTGGTTTACAAGCAATTAGTCGTAAAATGTGTTGTTTACATAGTGACCGCAAGAGCTGCCACGATAGATAAGGCCCGCGGCTTAGTGGTTAAAGGATATGTAGCATCTATTATACTGTAGGGTACTTAAATGATACAGCATGTAATGATCTGCTGCATTGACTTTGCATATTGATTTTAACTGCCATAAAAACATATTGCATCAGGTTATCCAAGTAAAATTATTTTATGTTTGGTAAGATAGCCTTAACCAGGCCAATACTGTACTCCCATCATTTTGTTGTTCCAGTCTAGAACAGTAGAGATTGTGGATAGTTAACCTCCTATGGAATTAATTCAGTCAGGTTATTCAACCTTGTTATTCACTGAATATGGAACCACAATACCATACTCACCTAATAGTATCACTTAAGAAAATTTGACGCACTTTTCGTGGGTCTAAGTTCAAATGTAGGAAGTCCATGCCTGAACTATCAGTACTGTGACTGGCCTTTTTGGAACACAGCTGGGTAATGATACCTCGGTCCTGAAAAATACATGAAACATTATATATGTATTTATAATCATCAGTAAACATGTACCGGTAACTAGTATGTATGTTTTAGCATTCGTCAGTCTGGGGATCTAGGGTTCTGCCATTACATGCAGCATCTATGATTTTAAAAGTCCAAAAAAATGGGAAAGCAGAATTCTCAAGCATTGAAACTACAATACCTGGTACTGTATGCAAATCTGTAATCAGCTACCCCATACATTACACATATGAATATGTATAAATTTGTATAGTAAATATAATACAGGGCTAATAATGGTAGGTAATCATAAAAAGCAGGTAGAATGTGAAGCAGTACCAAGAGTATCCTTCTTACCTTATCAATTGAAAGAGTACATGTGTGTGAGTCTAGTCCAGGGAAGCACTGAGGTTGTCCAGCCTCGTATCCACTCACAGAAAAGTATAGATACTCTTTCAATGGGGCGCTCACATCCTCCATTGATGACGGCTCCCATGACACACCCTCGATCACTCCTTTTTGGTACTGAAATTTTAAAATTAAATTAAATTTTTTTATTTCACAGTGCCATATGATCTTAGTTGACTGGTACTAGAGTAACATTATTGTTGTGTTAGTATTTCATTATGTAATCATTCATACTTCTCAACAAAAGTACATTTGTATGCAAATACTAGACAGTAATTAGCTCATGATCCAATAAATAAAGTACAGTAATAAGTTTGTAGCACACGTTTGAATATGCATTAATCATATTAATGAATAAATATTGCACTTAATATATATTCAGTCAGACAATCATAGATTTACTACTACAGTATAATATTGTAGATATAAGTAAAACTACATTATAGCACTTTACAAAGCAAGTATAGTGGTATTCCATAGTAACGTTTGGAGATACTCGAATCCCTGATCTTTCTATTTACTGTTTGTAAGGTACCCGGTATATAACGTTCTGTCTCTATGTACTTTTCTGGTATCTTTGCTGAGTTAACTGATATAGCTGGGTCACATAGGCCTATCTTCAAAAGTTTTTAGGATGTAGCTTTGTGGTAAAAGCAAGTGTGTTGTACCAATATTATTATGAAAGCAACCTTACCCTGACTTCCAGTAAACCTCCGAGTGGTCCAACCTGGGACTGGTAAAGGCCCAGCATATATCCATACTTAAACAGCACTAGAATGGCAAGGAAATACAGGTCAGTTTCATAAATTAAAAATCTTTACCGGTACATTATATAATATATGACATACTGTAAAGAGCGTTTATAAATTCAGAGTACAGTAAAGTATAATTGTAGACAGTAAATCATGAGCTTAATTCAATAAAAACACTATTACATACTACAAGTAAATAAGCACACACTGGGAGTTGTCACACCAAAAGATATATTCAGTACTAAAACTTTTCTTAAAAGCAATCCACTTATTTTTGTACAGTACAATTGGTATACTGAATACAGTACTTACAATTAGTATACAAAGAATGGAAGGAGCTTATAGCTGTGGTGCCGATATCATCAATGCCAAAATCTGAAAAATAATTATGCTTGGTTCAAAATTTATCTGGGAATGAAAAGTAGAGATAATTAAGATAGAATTACAGACTTTCACTGAAAAGTAATTCAACAAAGCACTGACACACACCTTACCAATGATTTTAAGGACCATATTTAAGAATCTTTGTGGTGCATACGATGGTGTGGTACCGGTACGATGGCTCCATAGACAAACAACAGAGCCGTCATACAGTACTACACCAGCGTATACACCACGGATGTTCTTGAATACAGCCCTAAAAATGCAGTACAGGTCCCTTGCTTTTGTCCATATTAACCTTTAAACAGCAGTGATCACACTCCTTGGCAAAACTCGTCACAATGCTTATTAGATTATTAAATGTTTTTTTTTATGAGTAGTGAGAGCACACCTTATTATGTTATCCAATTACTAATACTTACTTGTTTCGTGTTTCTTACTTCTTTGAAAGATATTTTAGGCCCTGCCCCACCAGCAGATGGTGCTCTGCAGGGCCTCCCTCAATATTATTAAACACTATAATCACTTGTAATGCTCATATTATTATTATTATTAAAATAGACCAGAGACACAAAGCTGGGAGAGAATGCAAGCATTCTATCAATCCGAGGACCCCAGCCCCATGAATCCAACCGAAAGAAAAGAAGACAGCTTAGAGAAAAAAAAGATGAGCAGTTAGCTTAATAAAAACATATTAGCCCTACTCATATCATCCATTTCCTATTTGTTTAGCTTAATCAGCCATACCAGTTAATGTTACACTAATATAGTTGAATTTACCTCTGACACATAAAGTTTTCCACAGCACATCACAGCCAAACAAATCATAGATGCGTTTGCACGTTGATTGAAGAGAGACAAGATCTTCGGCACTGCAAAACTGCATTATGTGTAGTAAGACAATATCTGGGAGCTGATCCAACGTCAAGGCAGACATATTGAAGAACTCACCAAGGCTTGAATCATCTCAAGCTGGCTGTAACATAGGGCCATATTCAAGAACGTTCGTGGTGCATACGATGGCATGGTACTGGCACAATGGCTCCACAGAAAAACAATAAAGCCATCATACCGGTACCACGCCATCGTCAACACCACGGATATTCTTGCATACGACCCATGTAATGAAGTAATTATAATTGGTTATTATAAACAAACTACAAAACACAGGCACGAAAAAATAAGCTTCAATTGACCTGACTTGACCTGACATAACCTAATCTTAAATACTCAACTGACCTAACCTAACCTAAAACTGACATGACTTGACTTAACCTAACCTAACATGTCTGACTTAACCGGTAAATATTGAAAGAATTACCGTTATTGCGAAAGGTTTTTCTACCTTCATTACCCACTTATTTAGACAATTCTAAGACTATTTTCTTTGGGCATATTCAAATGGGGCATTTTGAAATTCGCCTGACCTTACCTAACCTAACCTAGACCGCATCAGACTACCGGGACCTAACCTGGGCAAACTACCAGGAAATAACCATGGTAAAGTACAGGAAATGACCGGGGCAAAATACTGGGACCTAGCTGGATCTGGTAACACTGTTACAAAATGGTAATTCTTTCAATAAATACCACTTAACCTAGCCCAACATACCTAACCTAACCTAACCTACTTGACTTAACCTAACCTAAATTGAATTGACTTACCAAACCTAAACTGACTTAACCAAACATAACCTGACTTATCCGAACCTGACCTAACCTAACCAAACCAAACCAAACCAGGACCACGTAATCCTTCGGTCCTAACCTGGTCACTCTTCAGTCCTTCATTAATTAACTGGTCATAAATTAAATGGTCATTCTTCGTTCCTAATCTAAGAAAACAAAAACATTCGCCAACATTAGATAATCATAAAATAAGTATAAAATAATTAAAAAGATAAGGTAATTGGAAATATGTAAAGGTAAAGGCAGTCATGTTTACGTTACGTCTAGTAGGTTGATGAGGGTTTGTTTGTTTGTTGCTATTTCAACAGCACTAAAAATTTAGTAATATAATATATTCATGTCATCTATTATATTATATTAACTGTTCATAGGTTTAATTTCCTTTTTTTCCCATATGTATTTTGTACTATTCATATATTTCCTGTTTTTCCCCATACTTATTTTTTTTACTGTTCATGTGTTTCCTCATTTTCCCATATATATATATATATATAAGACTATAAGTTGTACTCTACATATTTATCTATCACTGGATCATCACCTTTTATCATTCGAAAAAAAAAAAAAACCACGGTAGAGTCACAGTCTGTTGTCTGTCTTTCTTCTCACTTATAAATGGTGAACTTTGAGGATCAATATTATTGTGAATGAAATGTGATTATATTTTTTTACTATTATTCTATTGGCTTGTAGGCAAAGAGAAGCCCATGGGGAGGTACTACATGTATCGATGTGGGCAATACAGTACATACACTCGCGGTCAGAAATTGTGTCCTGATCCCTTGGCACGATGAATCGCAACTAGCCAAGCTTTGATGATTCGAACAAATGTGTGTTGTTGGGAGACGCACAGTTGTGCAAACCTTATAAAACAAAATTTTTTATAAAAAAAAAAATGTATATATAAAAAAAAAATTATGTAAAAATTTTTTTTTTTTATAATCAAAATTTCTTTTTATCAAATTTTGTTTATCAAATTTTTTTTAATCAATTTTATTTATCAATTTTTTTTTATCAAAATTTGTATATCAAATGTTTTTAACAAAATTTTTATCATCAAATTTTTTTTAACAATTTTTTTATCAATTTTATTTTATCAATTTTTTTTATAAAAAATTTGTATCAAATTTTTTTATTATCAATTATTTTTTATCAACCTTTTTTTTATCAAAAATTTTTTTAATCAAAATTTTTTGTATAAACATTTTTTTTATCAAAATTTTTTTACCAATTTTTTTTTAACAAATGTTTTTTTATCAAAATTTTTTTATCAAAATTTTTTATCAATTTTTTTTATCAAATTTTATTTTTATCAAATTTTTTTTATCAACATTTTTTTTATAAAATTTTTTTTTTATCAAATTTATTTTTATCAATTTTTTTTTATCAAAATTTTTTTTATATAAAATTTGTTTTTTATATAAAAAAAAATTTATCAAAATATTTTATTATCAAAATTTTTTTATCAATTTTTTTCATCAATTATTTTTATCAATTTTTTTTTATCAACATTTTTTTTACCATTTTTTTTATCAATTTTTTTATATTTTTTTTTATAAAAAAAATTATCACCAATTTTTTTATAAAAAAATTTTATTATCAAAATTTTTATTATCAAAATTTTTTAATCAAAATTTTTTTTTATAAATTTTTTTTTAACAAATTTTTTTTATAAATTTTTTTTTATCAATATATTTTTTTCAACATTTTTTTTATAATTTTTTTTATCATTTTTTTTATCACTACCACCACCACTACCACTCACTATATATTTTTTTATCAAAAAAATTTTATCAAAATTTTTATCAACATTTATTTTAATCAAAATTTTTTTTATAAATTTTTTTTTATATCAAATTTTTTTTTTATCAACATCTTCTTTATCAATTTTTTTATCAAAACTTTTTTTTTTTTTTTTTTTTTTATCAAAAAAATTTTATCAAAATTTTTTATCAAAATTTTTTATTATCAAAATTTTTTTTATCAAATTTTTTTATAATTTTTTTTTATCAAAATGATTTTAATCAACATTTTTTTTATAATTTTTTTTTTACAATACTACTACCACCACCACCAATACTAATAACAACAGCCACTTACTCTCTCATAACATCCTCCCCCTCCAATACAAACACACACAGACACGACACACACAACCACACACACACACACACACACACACACACACACACACACACACACACATTATAAGAAAAAAAAGTATCAACATTTTTTTTATCAATTTTTATTTATAAAAATTTGTTTATCAAAAAAAAATTTTATCAAATTTTATTTTATCAATTTTTTTTTATCAAAATTTTTTTATCAATTCTTTTTTATATTTTTTTTTATATAACAAAAATTTTGATAAAAATAATTTGATAAAAATTTTTATGTAATTTTTTTTTATAAAAAAACAATTATATAATTTTCTATATATATAAAAAATATATATATAATTTTTTTTATATGACATTTTTTTATATAAATTTTTTTTATATATAAAAAAAAAATTATATAAAAAAAAATTTATATAATTATTTATTTATGTTATATTTAAAAAAAATTATATAAAAAAAATTATATAAAAAAAAAACAAAAAATGTTATAAAAAAAATGTTATATAAAAAAAATTCATATAAATGTTTTTTATATAAAAGAATTGATAAAAAACTTGTATGTAAAAAAAATTGTATATAAAATTTTTTTTATATAAAAAAAATATATTAAAAAAATTATATAAACAAAATTATATTAAAACAAAATATATATAAAAAAGATTTATAGAAAAAAAATTATATAATTTTTTTTTATAAAAAACAAATTATATAAATAAAATTTATATAAAACTAAAAATTATATAATTTTTTTTAATTTAAAATTTGTTTGTTATATAAAAAAAATTTATATAACATTTTTTTATATAAAACAATTTTTTCTAAAAAAAAAATATATATATATATATATATATATATATATATATATATATATATATATATATATATATATATATATATATATATATATATATATATATATATATATATATGTATATATATATATATATATATATATATATATATATATATATATATATATATATATATATATATATATATATATATATATATATATATGTATATATATATATATATATATATATATATATATATATAAAATTATATAAAAAAAATTATATAAAAAAAATATATGAAATTTATTTTTATATAAAAAAAAATTATATAAAAATAATTATATAAAAAAAACTATAGAAAAAAAAAAAAAAAAATGTATATATAAACAAAATTATAAAAAAAAATTATATAAAAAATATTTTTTTATATATAAATCAATTTTTATATAAAAAAATCTATATACAAAAAATTATATTAAAAAAAATTATCTAAAAAAAAATAAAAAAATGTATAAAAAAAATTATATAATTTTTTTTTATTTTTTTTATAAAAAATAATTATATAAAGAAACATTTATATAATTTTTTATATATATATAAATTGTTTTTATATAAAAATTTGTTTTTATATAAAACAAATGTTATAAAAAAAATTTATTTAAAAAAGAAAATTATAAAAATAAATTCATATAAAAAATATTTTATATAAAAAAATATTATAAAAAAATGTATATAAAAAACATTTGTAAATTTTTTTTATAAAAACGAAAATTATAAAAAAAAATTATATAATTTTTTTATATATATATATATATATATATATTTTTTTTATATATAAAAAGTTTGAAGAACCCTGCTTTATACTATTGGTGATTCGATACCGTTCACTGTGTATGTTTCATTCACTCCTCCTGACACACGCCTCCTCTACCTGATCATTCGTTACCCTCTCATATTACCTCCTATAGAGCTCCGTCCACATTTCTCTCCTCCTCTCCCACTAACATCCCCCCTCCCTCCACCTGCAACTGTTGCCAGATCCGACGAGGCCCAAACCAAGTCGCTTGTGGAAGAAGTGTGGACCCTTGATCTGTCCGGAGCTGTACGTGACGTTTGATTATCCTGTTAGAAAGCATATTATCTAAGTCAGCCACACAATTTCACTTTCCTTCCGTTTTTTCTTCAACCCTTCCCATTCTCCTCCGAGCCTTCCCATTCTTTCTTCAACCCTTCCTATTCTCCTTCTAACCCTTCCCATTCTCCTTCTAACTCTTCCCATTCTCCTTCTAATTCTTTTTCCAACCCTTCCCATCCTTCTCCAACCCTTCCCATTCTCTGACAAAAACCTTTCCATTCTCCTTACCTAAGAGAGAGAATGGGAACAAGATGGACTTTTATATATTGTCAAAAATTTTGCTTGCGCTTCTCACCAAAATTATATTGAATGAGACATGAATTTGTCAAGAATCAATTATATTATGGTTTGATCTCCCACAACAAGGGTAATGCGTGCCAAATCACACGTGCAACACTCGTAAGGAGTTAATAATAACACTGAAATAATGACGACGAGGTTTTAACCAATCAGCGATAAGGTATCCATCTTTTTGAAGTGGTTCAGTCAGCTGAGTGAGTTATATTAGGCGCGTAATATGAACTGTTATGACCCTTTCTAATGTTCTCTTGAGTTACTTTTTTGTCCTTCTATCCCATTGGGGGTATTGCCTGCAAAGATGTGTAAAATTGGAATAGTATAAAATCATCACAGGAAAATGAAATGCGGAACGATTTTGTGTACACATATACTTCTAAATTGTACTCATTGATTACCATTGTACTGTATAGTAGATCTGGCTGGTAACATGATGCCTGGCTGAGAGAATATATACAGTAAACACAATACCGGTATACTATTTATGCAGCTTGTGTGATGCAAACGAATAAACTGCCAAACTTTACATTATTCTATACTCTTACAGTACTTTATCATTCACAGACATTGTAGTATTCCTAATCAAAGTCAATTAAGCCAGGTATAATTGACGGGAGTAACATTGAATTCTTCTGTCAATAATTCTATCTTTCGGAATTTACTTGGGTTATTCCTACCATAAGATTAAGACATAATATTGCTTTGAGTCTTGTCTCCTTTGGTTTAGTATATTGAACTTGGTTGCTGGAATTTTTTCGTTCTTGTTTGCCTTTAACATACCGTGTATAATGATATATTGGTAGTTATGCATTATTAAAGCCCCTTCCACACGTAAGGCAAAAACACCACTGACTCGGGCAACTAGTGAAATTCTCTCGCTTTTTTTTTTACCTGTTACCAGATCAAACAGTCTCTAGCAGCCATTGACCACTTGTGCCCGCTACCCCCCCAACAAAATTGGTAACAGTCTGCCAGCAGTTGTTTTGCCTCATGTGGAAGGGGCTTTAAATGCCGTACAGAGGACCAAGACCAATATAGTCCGTTGGTCTTGCAGAGGACGACGTCAAAGCTGGTGCCGTTTGAAAAGCCATACCAGACGATGATACGAGTGTTTACAAAGAGCGAACTAGTGAACTTAGTTAACCAAGTGGTCCTCTTGGTAAATAATGTATATGTATAATAGGATTAATCATGCATCACTGTGCAGGGGTGGGATCGACTAAAAGCTTGGATATTGTTCAGTCATTTGCGCCAACCCTCAATCACACCCACACGATGGTTATGCCATTGGCAACTTGTGCCCGCCTGCCACCCACCCACAAAATTGGTAGCCGTGGTCTGCCCGCAGTTTTATTGCCTCGTGTGGAAGGAGCTTTAGTATAGTTACCAAATGTAGTTCCCGGCAGGCTCCACACCATTATATCCGCCACCCACCTACCAATTTTGTGTACTGAACCGGTATTTGGTGAACATTTTTACCCGCCGGGCACAGCTCGATCGTGTGAACTGGACCTCAACTTTATAGCAGTTGGTAGGTTATTAGCAGCCATGTCTTGTTTATTTGTAATGGGGTTATGAACAGGTGGTTTTTAAGGCCACTTAACTGCAGGGGTACAGATTTCTTGAGCTTTATACATTTCTGTGCCCCACAAATAAGGTATACGTGAAGCCGGATAAACATAGGAAGATCTTCATAGTTCAATTTATAGCAAGATCTTCCGAGCCCATTAGAGGTGTTCTGACATTATACATACTAATTTTGTTCAGTGTATCAGATCCACAAGACCAACCTAACGTCAATAAACTAAGAAATAGGATGGATATAAAAAGGTTGTCTAATTACCCATATAATTTTAATTTGTTTAACAACTAAATTTATCTGTACAACTACAATACGTGTCCAATTATTTCTCTATTATTCATCTCCCTAAAGTTTAGATTACCTAGTAATCTCTGCATAACCAATTCCAGCAGCATCCATTAAACTCCAAGGTGCAGGAGTAATGAGGTCTAGGACCAATGGTTGGGCAGGTGACTGGATGCCTCTCAATGCCAGTGTGGTGGCAGGTATAACTGTAGCAGTTGTCATGTGGATCAGGCCACGTGTCGCCAACGTTGTGATGTCCTTGATCGTCAACACAGCCAGTACTGGTTCTATAAAGAGAATTAGTATGAATCATTCAATTGCTAAAGATGTTAATGCATTATATACAAGGAATCAAATAGAAATTTAGTATGTTTAAACAAGTTTAACTAAAAATGGCCGAAATGAATTACATAGAGCTAGGCCAAAAAACTATTTGGTACACATACAGTACGTTATACAGGAAGGAGCTACACCTTCCAACTACGTTTGCATACATGACCACTATCGAACCGAGGGAGATGCAGGCGTTACTGCACCAACCAGGCATATTAATAAATAGTTTTATATCAATGACTTTTGTACTCACTGGCATTCCCACTTATAGCAGCAACCATCTTTCACTACAGTGCAGTGAGGGTTTGGTGCCTGACCCAGGGGTGGACAGGAGACTGGAGACCTTTTCATGCCAGTGGAGGTACAGGTCAAGATGAAGCACCGGTCGATAGGGTCAGTCCACACGTCGCCAACATTGTGGTGTTGTCCGTAAGAGTCAACACAGCCGGTTCTAGTACCAAAGACAATGACCAACATGGGGTTATATGAACATTTAAAATCTTACATAAACATTACATGTTCTATTGTTGTCCCCGCCCTTTCTTCTGCCTACGAACATCAGTTATTACCAAACATTCCAGTTAAGAGAAAACCTTATAATACATGACATAGAAGCTCACGTGCAGTTCCACTGGTGGCAGCAGTCAATAAGCGCGTAAACACATCTGTCATGAGGCTTGGGTCCTGGTGATGGACAAGGTTCAATTACGTTCTTTGGGAAGGATTGTATCCGGCCATTGATACACATGTGAACGATACAAGGATCACTTGGGTCTTCCCACCTTGATCCTTCTTCATGAGGGATACCATTATCATCCACACATCCACTGAAAAGTTTTAGGAAAATAAGTATTACAAAACAATATAATTCCTATGGCAAAGTCTAGAATAGTTCTAGATATTTATACATATCCAGATCAAAGATTCATTAGCGAAGTCGCAGTTTAGAGTCCGATTCACTTCGATACAAGATCCAAAAGTTTCGCAGGACAAGCTACTTCCCTTATACGAATAAAAGTATTTAATGTGACAAGGATTGAAATTCATAAGTGAACTGGTCACCAGAATAAAGGCATTAGAATTGTACTTACGGACACGACCAAGTTCTGCAACAGTCCACAACCACCACGGTGCAGTGATGGTGAGGTTGAGGTGGCAGTGGGTCACATTCTTTAATGGGTTTTCTTACTGGACCATTGGGTGTGCAAATCCAGATTTGGCAGGGATCGTGGATGTCAAGCCAGGTGTCTCCCAGGTCATGGGGGTTGCCTTCGTGATCGATACAACGTCTGGGGAAAAAGAGAATACCAATGTATTTATCTTTAAGAGTCTGGTGTTAAATTAAGCCCTCCACCTATTCAAACCAGGACACTACAATACCGTTGCTTAATAGTCAGGAAGGCAAGTTATTATTCTCTCCATTTGTTTTTTTTATTTATTTAGATCAAATGTTGGCGATTATATTAAAGAGATAAAGAATTATGAAAGATGTAATTGTATCAGATAAACTGGATACTAACGGTTGCACTTCACAGTCCCAGGTGTTACAGCAGTCTCCTGGGATGGGCCTACAGTGAGGTTCGGGAGGGGGAGGACAGTCTGGTATAACCCTGTTGCAGATTACGTCACCAAACCGACAAGTACATTTTTCGCATGGGGTCACGTACCACTCCGACCCTTCTGGTCGGATGATCCCATATTTATCAACGCAGTATTTATGTGTAGTATTCCCGCAGTATTGTCCTGAAGTGCAGAATATTCCAGCATCAAGTTAATATTACAGTATTATTATTATAAAACATTAAACTGAATTATAAAACGCTAACCGAATTTATAATTGTCACAGGGAAAGCATGATTAACGAGGCTTAGTAGAAGGTAACTAAACAAGGAATAAATTAACTGAATACCATGGCAACAGCATTAGAAATTCATCCTGCCTATTGAAAGTTCACAAGATAAAATTAAATACTACAAAATTACTGTTTAACATACAATCGATTCTTACCTGGAGCAGGTGGAAGAATGACTGGAACAATGGCTGTAGAGAAGAAAGGTGGAACATTTGTGAGATGGGCTCCACATACTAGACTGGTACAACACCTTTGGAACACAGCTACCTCTTTGCCAAGTGGGTATTGTACATCATTGTAGCAGCAGTCTGGAACAAAGAATCATATGCATTGTATGTTTCTCAGGATAGATTTTGGTAAACTAAATTTAATGCAAACATTTGAAAACATGCAAGACACTTTAGTGCCTGTAACCTATTAATTTTATTACAAATTATAAAAGCTCCTGTGTTAAGATTTAAGGTTTCCCACACTAGGTAAAACTAGGATAAAACATTACTGGCGTATTTGACGGCGCTGCAGTGTGTAGGGCAGACTCCGTGTCTGAAACAGCAGGCTTGAAACTCTGGAGTGGTCACCGGCAAGTAGAAGCAACATTCCTGTGCCCCTCCGTGAGGATACACGCTGGTCCCTGAATAAAATATCCAACCATTATTTAAAAGATATATTTTATATGTACGATGCTTCAGTTTTACCATATATATATACATATATATATAAAGTATCAAGTCCTATTTATAGGTTTCTGAGAAGTCCGCGACTTACCCAATAGATTGGAGACGGCTAAAGATAAAAGGGTCCAGATGATAAGTGGACTAGACATTTTGGGTTGTGCCGATGGTATAGTCTGCAGGAATAAAATAAATTTAGTTACCCGAAATGAGGTCTATTTTAAACCAGTTTAATCTCCAGTGTAGGAAAATAATTTAATTTTTTCTGGCCCTATTGTCAAAGGTAATTTTATTTAGATAACTTTAGTTTCCTTTAACAGCCTCAAGCCCTCAACACCTATTTATGGCAGCAAATGTTAAAGACCAAAATTTTATCTCCAACAAACATTAGTTCTCATGACTATGCAAGTAGCATACCAAATCAAAGTTTAAAGGCTTTGAAAAACATAATTCCACATTCTATTCCAATTGAAAATCTATCCAACTTGCACCATTTCGTCTACATTAACTCATGTCTATTGTTTAAAAAAAAAAAAAATATTTAGTTCAAAACCCATGATTCTACATTATAAAAGTATATAGTACAGTATTTACAAAATATTAGTACACTACTTTGAAAATTATTTGCGACAATATTTCGAAAGACATAAGTCTCCCAAAATCCGATGTAAAATATTACCAGAATGAAGAGAGATGTGTGTGGTTGGTTTGGGTACCAGCCCGCTTCTGTGGATCAGTGGACGGACTAGACACCTCATCACCTTGGTGGTCTATTCGAAGCCTCATTGAACTGGCAAGCCGTGTCCATTCCAATGTTCGATAGTGAATCTTTGCACAATTTTCTTTCCTTCTTTCTTTTAAATTTTTGCCTATGACCTCCTTATGGGGTATTAATTAAGGCATCAAAGTTTTAACAAATAATAGTATCAACATCAGTAGTTATGCACAATTTTTCTAACTGAATCTCACACTTCACACATACTCTCTCTCTCTCTCTCTCTCTCTCTCTCTCTCTCTCTCTCTCTCTCTCTCTCTCTCTCTCTCTACGATATACAGTAAGAGTGTGATGGTATTAGAATAGGTGGTCTGAGTTAAATGTCTACAAGGAGGCAGACAACAGTACAAATTAATACCTTTATGGGTGGGAAAGGAGTTGTGTTTATTGCATTAGAGAGTTTGCTGTCAGTAGTATTAGTAGTAGGAGAGAGAGAGAGAGAGAGAGAGAGAGAGAGAGAGAGAAAGGATAACTCATATTCTTCCACCTCCTCCACTTGCCACCTCTGACCCACCCACCCGAGCGACTAGGAATACTGATTGATTCATTCATTCGTTGACTGATATTAGGCGCCGCAACAGCGAGGTCATATAGTGCCAGAAAACGGTGATAGAGAGGTGAGACAGCAAGCAGGAAGGAAATAGAAAGAAAAGAGGGACAGTTGAAGAACTATAAGCTAGTGGCTGGGGCCAAAGGGGCGCCAAAACCTAGGAATACTGACTATGATCTCTCTATGTGCCGTGTGTTACGTAATTACCGTAAGCACCTCGTAATGACCCAACTTATCGCAGGAACCACCAATGATTACGAGCATTAAGGGGGTAACACACTTTTGGTAAATCTGGAGCAAGTTATTCCTGCAAACTATTCCAAGCAACAGAACCAGAAGAACAAAAACAATGGTGCCCTGTTGCTTGGAATAGTTTGGAGGAATAATTTGCTCCTGATATGCCAACACTGTATCCTCCCCTTAAATAATTTCCCCGGCTGCTAATAACAGCCAATAAAAATAGCGGCAACGAGTGGAAAGATGGCAGCGACTCTCGGGCCTTTTAAGAGGGAAGAGATTATTATATCGCTGGTAAATTTTGCGGCCTACAATGTCCTCCAGACTAATTTAGCCAGGAAAGAAGAGGATCTGTTTCGTGACACAGTTTGGAGGGATCGTTTGTGTTCAATGCTAACATGTCATCGACTAACTTAGGTTTTTTTTTTTTTTTTTTTTTTTTTTTTTTTTTTTTTTTTTTTTTTTTTAAGGGCTACTATTACCTCCAAACCATCCTATGAAGCAAACGATCCTTTTAGAAATCAGTTTTGTGGCCTAACTTGTTGGAGTCTTTAGCCTTCATATTTTTTTTTTTTTTTTTTTTATCAATCTGTTTTACTTTTCACAATTTTCTTTTTTGTAGATCCCTTTTTTTTTCTAGTTTTATATTATTTTCTTTGCAATTATAATTTTTTTAAACTTTTTATTTATTTATTTATTAATGTTTATTTATTTATTTATAATCCCTGACTTTCTTTTTTGTACTCTCATTCTATTTTCCATTTATTTTTCTGTATGTTATTTTACTTATTATTTCTTCTTCAGTTCTTTTGAGTTTGCTCTCTTTAATTTTCAACTTTTCTCTCGCCTCGTTTCGCTTCCTCTCTCTCTGTCATTTCCACCTCTCTTTCTCCTCTCTTCACAACCACCACCACCACCAAAATTACCACCACTCCCAGTACCACACAATTCCGCTACCATACACAACCACCAACACATACCTCCATCACCCCTGTCATCACCCCCACCATCACTATTCCCACGCACCACCACCACCACCACCACCACCATAACTACCACCATAACTACCACTTTAAATACCACAAAGTTATACTACACCACCCAACACATCACCAGGACAAGCTTTGTATAGATGTGGGTACTATTATGTATTGTCGATTACACAGTTGCAAAAAAGTATTAGTTACCGCCAGTCGAACTTCAGCTGTTGGCGTCTCATTTGTCTGGATTCCTGATGCCTTGGTTCATCTACGCAACTAGTTATGTAGAAAGTGTTTACCCTCAGTCTCGTATATAGTTCTTAAAATCTTGTGCATAACCATGTTGCTCTCATAACCTTGTTGTATGGCTCCTAAAAACATCTCACTTTTGCCATTTTTTTTTAACAATACATATATACACAAAATTATGCTTCCCAATAGTTTCTTCAAAGTAGAACTGGGGACCATATTTATCGTACCATTTGACAACCTACTGCCATCGTAGGGGGGCACGCTTACCCATTCATCAACTCGCTTTTTGCCTCTCGTGTGGAAGGCACCGTTCTCTTAAGCCCCTTCCACACGAGGCAAAAGAGACGGCGGGCACGGGCAACAGTGAAATTATCTCGCTTTTTACCAGTGCTGCAAGATCAGTCTCTGGCAGCCATTGGCCACTTGTGCCCTCCACCCACCCACAAAATTGGTAGCACCGTCTGCCAGCAGTTTTATTGCCTCGTGTGGGAAGGGGCTTTAGTGTAGTTACCAAATGTAGTTCCCGGCAGGCTCCACACCATTATATCCGCCACCCACCTACTTTTTTGTGTACTGAACCGGTATTTGGTGAACATTTTTACCCGCCGGGCACAGCTCGATCGTGTGAACTGGACCTCTCAACTTTATAGCAGTTGGTAGGTTATTAGCAGCCATGTCTTGTTTATTTGTAATGGGGTTATGAAAAGGTGGTTTTTAAGGCCACTTAACTGCAGGGGTACAGATTTCTTGAGCTTTATACATTTCTGTGCCCCACAAATAAGGTATACGTTAAGCCGAATATACTTATAGGAAGATCTTCATAGTTCAATTTATAGCAAGATGTTCCGAGCCCATTAAAGGTGTTTGACATTATACATACTAATTTTGTTCAGTGTATCAGATCAACAAGACCAACCTAACGTCAATAAACTAAGAAATAGGATGGATATAAAAAGGTTGTCTAATTACCCATATAATTTTAATCTGTTTAACAACTAAATTTATCTGTACAACAACTACAATACGTGTCCAATTATTTCTCTATTATTCATCTCCCTAAAGTTTAGATTACCTAGTAATCTCTGCATAACCAATTCCAGCAGCATCCATTAAACTCCAAGGTGCAGGAGTAATGAGGTCTAGGACCAATGGTTGGGCAGGTGACTGGATGCCTCTCAATGCCAGTGTGGTGGCAGGTATAACTGTAGCAGTTGTCATGTGGATCAGGCCACGTGTCGCCAACGTTGTGATGTCCTTGATCGTCAACACAGCCAGTACTGGTTCTATAAAGAGAATTAGTACGAATCATTCAATTGCTAAAGATGTCAATGTATTATATACAAGGAGTCAAATAGAAATTTAGTATGTTTAAACAAGTTTAACTAAAAATGGCCGAAATGAATTATATAGAGCTAGGCCAAAAAACTATTTGGTACACATACAGTACGTTATACAGGAAGGAGCTACACCTTCCAACTAGGTTTGCATACATGACCACTATCGAACCGAGGGAGATGCATGTGTTACTGCACCAACCAGGCATATTAATAAATCAGTTTTATATTAATGACTTTTGTACTCACTGGCATTCCCACTTATAGCAGCAACCATCTTTCACAACAGTGCAGTGAGGGTTTGGTGCCTGACCCAGGGGTGGACAGGAGACTGGAGACCTTTTCATGCCAGTGGAGGTACAGGTCAAGATGAAGCACCGGTCGATAGGGTCAGTCCACACGTCGCCAACATTGTGGTGTTGTCCGTAAGAGTCAACACAGCCGGTTCTAGTAGCAAAGACAATGACCAACATGGTGTTATATGAACATTGAAAATCCTATGACTGTAAACATTACATGTTCTATTGTTGTCCCCGCTCTTTCTTCTGCCTACGAAGATCAGTTACCAAACATTACAGTTAAGAGAATTAAAACCTTATAATACATAACATAGAAACTCACGTGCAGTTCCACTGGTGGCAGCAGTCAATAAGCGCGTAAACACATCTGTCATGAGGCTTGGGTCCTGGTGATGGACAAGGTTCAATTACGTTCTTTGGGAAGGATTGTATCCGGCCATTGATACACATGTGAACGATACAAGGATCACTTGGGTCTTCCCACCTTGATCCTTCTTCACGAGGGATACCATTATCATCCACGCATCCACTGAAAAGTTTAAGGAAAATTTGCATCACAAGATGTAAATCCTATGGTAAATACATTTCATAGTTCACCCTGGTGGGCATCACCAGAAATAGGACCCATTTATAGTACATTAAATGGGAAAGCAATAGAGTTTTTGATCTGAACATTCTGTAGTTGTAAAAAGTGAATCAACCGGGATTAACTTCGATCAAATTTACAAGACTGCTGCACCAAGTAAGAGTTACCCTCTTGAGTGGACGTAGTGCTCCACAACCACCCTCAAGAATATTTTTAGTGCCTTTCTGTCCTCTGCTCAATATCAATTCATGGTGAAATCTATACAACACAAGTCTAGAATAGTTCTAGATATTGATACATATCCAGATCAAAGATTCATTAGCGAAGTCGCAGTTTAGAGTCAGATTCACTACGATACAAGATCGAAAATTTTTCGCAGGACAAGCTACTTCCCTTATACGAATAAAAGTATTTAATGTGCCAAGGATTGAAAGTCCTAATAAGGGAACTGGTCACCAGAATAAAGGCATTAGAGTCGTACTTACGGACACGACCAAGTTCTGCAACAGTCCACAACCACCACGGTGCAGCGAGGGTGAGGTTGAGGTGGCAGTGGGTCACATTCTTTAATGGGTTTTCTTACTGGACCATTAGGTGTGCAAATCCAGATTTGGCAGGGATCGTGGATGTCAAGCCAGGTGTCTCCCAGGTCATGGTGGTTGCCTTCGTGATCGATACAACGTCTGGGGGAAAAAAATAAAAGAGAACACTAATGCATTTATCTCCAAGAGACTTGTGTTAAAATAAGCCCTCCACCTATTCAAACCAGGACACTACAATACCGTTGCTTAATAGTCAGGAAGGCAAGTTATTGTTCTCCATTTATTTTTTTATTTAGATCAAATGTTGGCGATTATATTAAAGTGTTAAAGAATTATGAAGGATGTAATTGTATCAGATAAACTGGATACTAACGGTTGCACTTCACAGTCCCAGGTGTTACAGCAGTCTCCTGGGATGGGCCTACAGTGAGGTTCGGGAGGGGGAGGACAGTCTGGTATAACCCTGCTGCAGATTACGTCACCAAACCGACAAGTACATTTTTCGCATGGAGTCACGTACCACTCAGACCCTTCTGGTCTGATGATCCCATATTTATCAACGCAGTATTTATGTGTAGTATTCCCGCAGTATTGTCCTGAAGTGCAGAATATTCCAGCATCAAGTTATTACAGTACAATTATTATAAAACATTTAACTGAATTATAAGCTTAACTGAATTTATAATGGTCACAGGGAAGGCATGAAAACGAGGCGTGGTAGAAGGTAACTAAACAAGGAATAAATTAACTGAATACCATGGCAACAGCATTAGAAATTCATCCTGCTTATTGAAACTTCACAAGATAAAATGAAATACTACAAAATTACTGTTTAACATTATATACAATCTATTCTTACCTGGAGCAGGTGGAAGAATGACTGGAACAATGGCTGTAGAGAAGAAAGGTGGAACATTTGTGAGATGGGCTCCACATACTAGACTGGTACAACACCTTTGGAACACAGCTACCTCTTTGCCAAGTGGGTATTGTACATCATTGTAGCAGCAGTCTGGAACAAAGAATATGCATTGTATATTTCGGTAAACTATATTTAATGCAAACATTTGAAGACATGCAAGACACTTCAGTGCCTGTAACCTATTAATTTTATTACAAATTATAAAAGCTCCTGTGTTAAGAGTTTGAAGGTTTCCCACACTAGGTAAAACTAGGATAAAACATTACTGGCGTATTTGACGGCGCTGCAGTCTGAAGGGCAGAGTCCGTGTCTGAAACAGCAGGCTTGAAACTCTGGAGTGGTCACCGGCAAGTAGAAGCAACATTCCTGTGGCCGTCCTTTGTGAGGCAATACACTAGTCCCTGAAGATATGGGTAATATTTGGTTAGATATGCACGGAAAAAACATTACTACATTGTAACTAAATTTTTCAAGTTGATCCAACAAGGTTTTCTATATATATACCCAATACTTAAAATTATGTAGTTTCCATTTTTTATGCAATACTCACCGAAGACATTTGGGACAGTGATAATTATCAACATCCAAGTGATTAAATCAAAATTCATCTTTAGCAGCGCCATCGAAATATTCTGAAAGTATGAAACCACAACATTTTAAAATAAAATTATGAAGCAACGGGATAAACAAATATTTACACAAGTATGATCCTAATTTGATCCAAGTGCTATGTTACACTATTTTGTATCCTACCTCTTTCTTATCTAGGTATGACTGCAGTAGTTCATACATCATTCATTAAAATAGAACAATTCAATAAAAGATACCTAGCAAGTTAATATAGGCTACACCATTTCATGAAACTTTCAGTACAGATTAGAAGAGCAACAGAATTGTAACATCTGTGCATTAACACACAAACATTTTAACTTCTGAAACAAATTACTTTAACTTCAGCTTCCACACATTCAAACTTACCTAAACCAAAAACACAGAAAATAAAACCTTACTTTGAATATGAGTGTGCTTGTCTTGACTTCCTGTCCGTGTCTGAGGTGTCAGTGAGCGAGCTGTGCACAACATCACCTTCGTCTATTATTCGAAGCTTCACTGGACTGCCAACTCGTCTCCGTTCGATTCTGTGACAATGCATCTTTGAGCCATAGTTTGGTGTGGCTTATGAATTAATCTATGGTTTTGATAATAATGATCAATTATATAGCTAAATGGATTACTTGATTAACCTGCTAGTTTTTATTACTATTTCATTACCTTTTTTTCCTCCATATACTTGTTGTATTTTACAGTCACTTCACGAGCATATATCGATTATATTATCTACTGTTGGTTAACGGCATATGACCTAAGCTGTTGCGTCGCCGAATAACCAACCAACCATCTACTGTTGGTTCACTTATAAACAGATACTTAAGATACAGAATGATAATAGTTAAAAGGAAATACTTACCTCGACACAATATAGCCCCAGATACAGAAGACCTCTTCCTAATCACTACGGCTGTTTCCCCTATGTTTACGCATACTAAGAAATTCCAATGATTACCTTCACACAGAACGACTAAGAATGATGATATAATGAAACCAATAGACTCTGTGGACTCCCTACACCACTACAAGAGATAAAAAAGTGATGACTATTGATATCAACCTGACCATTGTTTACCAGCCGAGTACTTTGTGTGCTTTATACAACTGATAATGAAGTTCCTCAAGAATTGTATACCTACACTAAAATAAAAGAAGTATAAACCATCTCTGATTTGTTTGTTCCCCCTTATTGCCTGCATTAGTGATGTGGGCAATACTTAAGGGTTTTGGCACCCCTTCGGCCCCAGGCACTAGCTTTCAGTTCTTCAACTATCTTTTCTTTCTATTTCCTTCCTGCTTGCTGTCTCATCTCTCTATCACCTTTTTCTGGTACTATATGACCTGGCTGTTGCGGCGCCTAATATCAATCAATCAATCAATCTCTGATCTATTCATCCTTGAGCCCTGCTATTATCTTCTCAGTATCGAACTACAACAATGATTACGATTCAACTGTACTGCTCTGTCGAGACCTGCTGAACCACCAGGTTTTAGAGGAACTTCTGGTACGCCACCCTCGTTTTGGTGGATTTAAGTAGGTCATAGTGTAAATATTTGTTTGTATTCTAGTGCTTCATACTGTTATGTTTTCGTGATGTGTGTGTGTGTGTGTGTGAGTGTGTGTGTGTATGTGTCTTTGTAGTAATTGAATTTTCATGGGTCCCGCCTACTATTATGTTTTGTTGTCTGTCTTTTGCTTGACGCCACGGAGCAATGAATTAAAATAAAAAACTGTACTACTCTGAGTTAATATAGTGAAGGGGGAGGGTGGGGGTCGGTGTGACTTCGGTTATGACTGTTTGTCTTTGTGATTGTGATGTTGCTGTTGCACGAATGTAATTAAGATGTGTATAGTGGCGCATGTTAGAAGTAAAATTATTTTCATGTATTTTTAAATTCTGTAACAACTTGGGTGTCACTTTAAACAGACATAGTAATAGCTGACTACAAATCAAAATACAACCATATAGGCTACTGTACCTTTAGGAAATATTACTGTACAGTGTTGGTAAATCTGGAGTAACTGATTCCTCCAAACTACTTCAAGTAACGGGACACCATTATTTTTGTTAACCCTGGTCGTGTTTCCTGACACAGTATAATATATTATTCCCTGAACATACAGAGCTTACATAAGGTTATGTTTTCACTCCTGTTTATATGTTTGAGGGTTGGTTGTTTAGTCAGTGGTGCAGATATCTCAAAACTTAATTAACGGATTTCACTCAAACTATGCAGGATGATCGGACATTATGAGGACTTTCCCTTACAACATTATGGCTTAGTTCGTGTAGCAAAGCCAACTTGCCTTGCAGTTTGATGGTCCTTTATATCCTGGGAATTAAATTACGGCGGCTTCAGGTAAAAGATCAGTTAGAAATGGATACGGTATTTGGCTTATCATTACAATGGTAAGCATGATGGTGAAATATGGGTTTATTCCATTCATTTAGTTATAAGGCGTTTCCGAAGGTATGAATCTTGGTCGAATGCTCTTTAATTAAGTTCCGGATGAGTCATTTCAGCCTGACCAGATATCCAGTTCCAGTCATAACTATTTCACTTTCTGTTTCGTCAGATGCCTCTCTATACAACGTAAAACTATTTCGGTCTCCTTATGATCATAATATCTTTGTTATTCCATGTCTATAAAGCCAATTCTATTCTCGTGACTGATTAGAATAAAGGTAAATATTTGTTTCAATTAATTTCATATAATTTCACACCAGCATTATCTAATGTTGCATAACATAGCGACTGTGTAGCATGAGACCCCCGTTGTGGTCAGAGCTCGAACCCACACACCTTTGGTAAAATTATGACCCTGAGTGTCGAAGCCCTTACCGCTGAGCCACGACGGACACATAGACCTGATCAGAGCTAAAGCCTGGATCGCATATGGATGGCTTATATCCAAGAAGTTTGGTCTTATAATTATCACGATCATCAGATGCATAGATTCGAAAATGCAGTACATTGTTTACACATAATTATTGTTACATTATGCTTGAGTGAATCAGAGAAGTATGCACTGGCAAATAGGTTTTCGATGGCTGTCAGCTTTCAACGAACGAGTGCACGTTCGCTCATGTTTTTCATGTTCGCTCGCTAAATGTGGTTCCGCCTTATAAAAGTTTTAGCTCACTGATTCGAACGGGGGTGTATTGACATTGACGGAAGGCTTCGATAATGTCAACGAGGTGACTTGATGTAGTCCCGTATTTTCACCTCGCAGTCTGCTCTGGGAACACGGAGGTGTGAATACTCATGGTGAGATTTTGTTGTGCATGGAATTTTTTTTAGTATGTATATTTGTTAGTAACTTTGTGTTGGATTAAGTATGTTTTGTTGTATTATATGTTTCTAGGAAAAAAATAAATATCTTGACCTTAATGGCGGTATAGATAAATACAGTATTTTCTTTACCACAGATGGTTCCCTCCATGTCACCGGAGCGTTTATTCGTCTGGTTGCTGTTTGTAGCTGCTACTAATGCCTATGGTGTGTTGCTAATTAATGAATAATCCTTCATGTGTTAATCTGGAGGGCTAGTTAATCGGCTGAAAGGAAAAATTGTCTGAACTTTTCTCTGTATACTGGTGTTGTAGAAAAAAAGATAACCAAGCACTATTTTTATCTGTAGGTTTGACCATAAATCCGTGTAATGGAGGAGAGAAAGAGTGTTGCTTCTATCTGCCTGTTGAATCTTCCGAATACCAAGCTTGCTGTCAGCGACAAGGATGTTGCCCCTCGGATTGCAGTGCCATAGAATATGCGGGCAAGTAAATTTTCATTGATTACATTGATTATTAGTGTTCTTGTTAAGCTGGTTACTAGTAATTGAAGTTGAATACCGTTATAAATTTTGGGAATTTGTCGTGGTAGTATTGTTGCTTAATGCAGGCAAGTATCAGGGGCAATAGTATTGGTTTGACGGTAATTTTCAATATTTTCCTAGGTCAAGGTCCCTCGTGTCCTATATATTACAAAGTTATAGATACAGGAAATGGCTCCCCGAATACCCCTTTCCGAAAGACTATCCATTAAATTTGAAAAGCAAAAAAAAAAAAAAATACTACAGTATACTCTGGCATAGATTTGGCCTGGATTGCTTTCCCATCCCAATTATTCCCTTTGCTATCGTCCCTCTAACATACCTTGATTGCAAAGCTCCATTCGATCACAAGTTTTGTCCCAAATCTGCCTTTTTACACATTGTTTTAGTATCCCTCTTCCTCCTGCTTACTTACAGAAGTTATGTACTTGAGAAGGGGTATATTATAACTACGAAGAGCAGTACGAGTACAAAGGCAGATGTGGAACTAAACCAAATAATCCCTTTGGGCTTGGTGCTTTTTCTCACTGAATTAATACATTGGCTTGAATTAATGGTGTAAACTTGGTAACAGGATGCTGTTACAACGCCTCCAGCTATCGGTTGGGTAGTGTGGTAGCAGAGCTGCCGGAGTGTTGCACGAATTTAGTGTGTGGGGCCAAACTCTCAAACGCCCAACCTTTCTTCACTACTACCATTGCCCAGATCATTTATGACCCTCGTCCAGGTTAGTGTGTAGAGTTGAATGGATGTCTTTAAATGACTATAATCCTGCTCACTGTTGTACAGTAGATAAAAAATCTCTTGGCCGGGTCGGCTCTATAATATCCTAAACACTATGGCTTGTGTTCAGGCCGCTTTCCACTAGCAGTCGTTAGCAGTGTCTGACAACTTCATGTGAGAAGTGGCCTGATAGTTTTTTGAGTGGCTGTATTTTGGCTTGTGACAGACCTAATGAAACTCGTAATAAAATAAAGTATTCGTTGTCATGGTTATGAAGCGTATCTGTGAAGTTTGACATTTTCCAGGTCAGTATTGCGGAACTCCAAACTTCCGTTACTGCATGGAACAGAATGGTATCATTAGAATGGAAGGTTCAGAGTGGTATGTGACCCCCTGCCGTAAATGTAGTTGTGAGCGTGGGGTAGTTGACTGTAACAATGTCGCACCAGTCTGTCCTCCCGCCCCAGAACCTCATTGTAGAGCCATCCCAGGAAGTTGCTGCCCCACCTGGGATTGTAGAGTACAAACGTAAGTATGGGGATATGCATGAACATTTTACTAGTTTGCATACAATGTTGATTTAACTTCTAATGGAGCTGAATATCTCAATCTCTATCTTGTCTTTGATAATCTAGAAATGATGTAATCAGTTGTGAATCTGTGATCGTGTTTGATACGTGTCCTGGAGTTTGAGGACTTGAGTAGCATGTAGCTCGATGGAGCGTTAGCTCTACAAGGAAATTCACTGGCAAAGTTATTGTTCTTCCAGAGGTTGCAAAGACGAACGAGGAAACCACCGTGCCCTGGGAGACACCTGGCCTGACCCACGTGATCCTTGCACCATCTGGGTGTGCACGTTGAGAGGTCCAGTAAATATGCCCCTAAAACAATGCGACCCACCACCACCTCCACCTAATTCTCACTGCAGAGTCGTTGTTGTGGACTGCTGTAACACCTGGGAGTGCTCGTTAGTATAGAGTTCATATAAAAAGATAAGTTTTAAATTTAAGTTTTAAATTTAAGTTTATAATTTCCTTAGTAAATTTGCATGGGTAGGGGACTAATCTTTATTTGAATCGTGAATATCTTTAAATATAGATTTTTCTTTTAAACTGCATATTATCTACACAGAACTGGCAGATGCACTGATGAGTCTGGTCACCATGAACTCGGTGATAAGTGGCTTGACCCCACGGACCCCTGCACAATCCTCACCTGTACTCATAGCGGCATACAGAAGTCGAACGTAAGATGTCCACCTATACCCCCTCCACCACAGGAAGGCTGCCGGATGGTTAAGGAACAATGCTGTTATGTCTGGAGATGCAGGTCTGTAATGTTTACATATAGATCTCTATATACTTTATTTCTTGTTCATTGTCTGCACTGTCTTTGCGATAAAAGGAATTTGCCCCTAAAAACGAATAGATGTTTATCGCTGAATTAATATGCTAAAATATAAGTTTTGCCACAGCAAGGAACTTTATTTTTCAGTGGGTGTGTGGATGATAATGGTGTCCCTCATGAGGAAGGATCGATGTGGGAGGACCCCAGGGATCCTTGCACCATCCACGTGTGTATGAATGGCCGGATACAATCCTTCCCAAAGTCTGTAATAGAACCTTGTCCACGACCGGGACCAAAGCCTCATGAAGGATGTGTGTATGCGCTTATTGACTGCTGCCACCAGTGGAACTGCACGTGAGTTACACACATTCTCCCTTTATAATACTGGATCATATGGAGCCCACATAAGTGACTGTATGATGGTATTCCTGTCGCCACCAGTACTTAATTTACTAGTTGCTGTTTTTATTAACCCTGAAGTCGGGGGTTGCATTGATTTAGATGAATGCCTGGTTCCAGTCATTGCCCCTGTCCCAATGCAGATTAGTCTTAAATCCAGTGGGTGTCTATCTATCTATCTATAGCTCTGACGCCTCGCTCCCTCCGGGAACTCCCCCCAAGGGGGTGGCCACGGCAGAAGTGTCTCCAGTTCTCCCTGTTCCAACACTCCCTCCTTACTTGGTCCATCCCTACTCTACCCCTCACGTTTCTCTCCTTTACATACTCTTCCACTCTGTTCTGCCATCTGACCGGAGGTCTGCCTCTCACACCAGGTCCTACAACTTCACTTCCATACACCTTCTTTACAAACTCCTCGCCTTGCATTCTCTCTACATGTCCAAACCATCTCAATGTATCACGTTTCACTCTCTCAACCACTCCACACTCAATGCCAATTGCCTTCTCACTCATACCACATCTCTCATACACACTCTCATTACTTTCTCCATCCCATCTAGTAAGTCCACATGCTCCTCTCAAGTAACTCATTTCCACAGCACCTATTCTAGACTGATGCGCCCTACTCCATGTCCATGTCTCCGACGCATATGTCAGTGTTGGCAGGATTATACTATTTCGTAGTCCCCTTTTCACTTCCATACTCACACTTCTACCCTTCATAATCCTTCCCAGTGATCCTATGACCTGTCTACCCTTCACTGCTCTCTCCCTAATTTCTCCTTCCATACTTCCATGTTTACACATAACTGTACCCAGGTACTTAAACTCCTTCACTTCCTCCATCCTCTCACCCCTCAGAGTTATCTCACACTTCGTCCCAGTTGGTACAGCCACTCTGTAAGGTGTAGCAAAGTCAATCACTTCAGTTTCTGCTCTTTCAAATACCATCACTTTACTTTTATCTACATTCACCTTCAATTTCCTTCGTTTACACACAGACTGAAATTCGTCCACCACTCTCTGTAAATTCCTTTCATTCTCAGCCATCAGCACAGTGTCATCTGCAAACAAACTTGCCACCAGGGACCAATTTGCTTCATTCAGCCTCAACTTCACCCCCAGACCCCAGTGGGTGTCTCGGCTACAATTTAAATAGTTTTTCGGAGGGGTGCCAGTAGCCTTCATACTTATATTTGGAGAATCTCTATTATACCGGTTAAATGGGTGCCAAAGATTGATCAAAGTGACCCGAGGTTCTTGTGGTAATAAATGGGAAAACCTTCACACCAGATCCAGGTGATTTAACATTCTGCCAAAAATGAGATATTGGTTCACTACTTTATTCAGTTTATGGATCTCCAGCCCAAACAAAATTAATGTGGATCATCTCTATTTCTTGGTAAGGGACAGATGGAAAGAAAAACTTTACAAACAAGGCTAATGCTGGGTAAAACATTTGCAGAACCAGTGGTTGTAAGGACAAATACGGGAAACCCCGCGACATTGGTGAAGTGTGGCCTGATCCTACAGACTCCTGCTACACCTTTCACTGCACCCCCACTGGCATAGAGAGGAAACGCACTTTCTGTCCAAAAATTAGCACCCCACCGCATGCATCCTGCACGCTCGACTTGATAGGGTGTTGCTACAACTGGACCTGCCCGTTAGTGTTGAGGCTTTTCTGTATTTTACTTTTATTTTGGCTAATGTAGGTTTGAAAAAGATGTACTTCTTAATGTAGTTTTGGTACATAAAGAATTATTTTGCAGCACTTCCAGATGTACAGACGCCTATGGACAAAACCACAACCTTGGCGACGTGTGGCCTGACCCAACGGACCCCTGCTATACTTTCACCTGCACCCCCACTGGCATTGAAAGGTCTCGAGTAACCTGCCCGCCACTCGGTCCTGAACCACACATATCCTGCACATTACAGCATCAGGGATGTTGCTACAATTGGACATGCCAGTACGTGGGAATATAAAGTGTAGTAAAATTTGTAGTCTTAGAAATGCAAGGGATGTACAGTAGCTCCCAAAACTATCGTTAAAAGTGGATTAGAAGGATGACTGATGAACAGAATGAAACCTTGTCCCCGCCCACTTGTCTCGGTACATGTCTGATACATCGTCCATTGTGTCAGAATGTATAGAACTTTATTTTAACGATAATTTTAGGAGCTATTTTAGTCGCGAGAGTGTGGCGCAGTTCATGATCACCAGTTACTCTGAACCAATGAATCGGAAACATTATTTTGAAAGATAATTGTATCTGAAAGTTTTCTTTCATGGTTATTTAGGATCGAAAGTCTATTTTTGGTCATGTTTTGTAAATTGTTGTAATTGAATTTTTGCCCAATTTCTACCTAAAGTGGGTTTCATAACATTGGTAAAACTACTCCACTGAAATGCATACATGCTAAGCGTTTAATGAGTAGGGTGGTTTATATAATTTTTTATAAATTTTTTTATTCAGTTAGACAAGTTTTTTTTTTTTTTTCCCCAAAGTATTAACCCCCTACTACTTTCAGATCTTGCCCAGATCCCCACAGCTTTGGTCGTGTCTGCGTACAATTTCAAGACCAGTGTTACACGGATAGCCAATGTCCACCTGGGTACAATTGTTGTCTTGTTGCTGGCTGTGGCAAGGAATGTATACCAGGTACTTCAATATTGGTTAGGATGTTTATACTCGATTAGGTTGACATATAATTGATTTTATTATCCATTTCGTAGCGTTACGGATAAAATAGGTTTAGTTCATTTAGTGAGTTAAGGCAATTATGAAAATATTCTTTTGTCTGTTGGTGACTTGCTTGCTGCTGAACTTAGTTTTCCAATGATTATTAACTGAGGATACTTTACAGAAACTAAACCTGGCAGCTGCCCCACGCCCAATCCTGATACCGACCCTTTCTGTTTCGGCACTGTCGACGCCTGTCAAAGAGACCAAGACTGCACTGGAGAAAGGAAGTGCTGCGATACTTTCTGTGGCAAGAAATGTCTGGACCCTGTTGTTTATTGAACATGTGCAGCAGCAGTATGTAAACTTAGTCACTCAAACACTCCTGTAAATCATTAACCAAAGCAAAAATATACGTAAAATAAGACTTTAGCTATGACGGACTCCTTTTCAAACTGTTTGTTTATAAAATCCTTACTTTGATCCAACTTTCCTTGAACAAAGTATGAAATTTTCGCTAAAGAGAAATTATGAATTAAACAAGTCCTAACCAATAAATTTGGGTTTATTGCAATACTGGTGGTAACTGGGTTGGTCAGTGGTTGGTCTTGTACCACCTGGCCAGATCCTCTAACTCCACTCCCATTAATGAGGGGATGGGGTGGGTGTTATTGATGCATCGTGAATAGTACTGCACATTCAGGGTTATGGCACCCCTTCTGACCAGAGCCAATTCAGAGGTGATAAAACTCTGCATCACTTATGACTTCACTTTAAACGGTTCACTCTAAGAAGCATTAGCCATTACCTTCAAAGTACCCTTCTGCATACTTCAAAATTTAATAATTCTAAGAAACCTCTAGTAGCCTATAACACAGATCCTCTGAATTCTCAACGGAGCAGCACGTAAACCTGTGTAAAAAAGCTATCAAAATCTGCAAAACTCTTACATGTACTAATTGGCATGAGGTTCGTGATTAGACTGGCAAAACCTTCCTTATATGGTGAGGTCTTAACACGGTACAGTCGGTCAAAAAAGAAACTGATAACCTAAACTAGAGCTGTGGCATTCCAGATCTGGTAACTGTGGCTGAAATTGGGGAGAGTTATGGGGTCGGGAGAGGTGGTGGTGGTGGTGAAGGGTGAACACCTTAGTCTGAGAGACTGCTCAGATCTTGTTTAATTTCGGACATGTCTAAATCGAATCCAAGCAGAAAATAAAGTTAAGCCACTTCCACACGAGAGGCAAAAGACGGCGGGCAGACACCGTGATCATTTTTCAATTATGTGAGTGGGTGGTGGGCACAAGTGTCCAATGGCTGCTGGGGACGGTTTGATCTGGTCACACTAGTAAAAGGCGAGAGAATTTCAAAGTTGCCCGTGCCCGCCGTATTTTTGCATCTTGTGGAAGGGGCTTAATTATATATATACAATGGACTGCCATTTCTCAATACATCTTGGATAATTCTTCTGATATAAGTAACTGTACTAGCCATTTAAAATGAAAACTCCAAATTCAAACCCAAGGTTTAAAGATTCTTTGAACCTTGGGAAGAATATGCCTCGCGTATCCTGTGCGTGTCGTAAAAGGCGACTAAAAAGGTTGGGCGGTTGGACTTGCGACCCCCCCCTGTTAAAAATAGGACTGCAACTGTAAACAATGACTTGCCTCGGATTCGGAATAGTTTAAGATGTGAAAGTGATTGCGGTATTTTACTGTGAGTTTCCTTTCCTATATATCCTGCCTTCCCTTCTTCCTCTTACTATTCCTGTCACACACACTCCCCTCTCCCTTCACCTTGTCCTCCTGACTTGGAGCTTCACAAGTCCGAAACAAGCTCGATTATTTGTCACAGACGTAGTTTCATACTCGGACGCCAAAGCTCCGGAGAGGATGTGCCGGGTAGCCTAGGCTAGCCTGGGTTACTGGTTAGTAGTTAGTTGTCGACAGTGTTGGTGAGACTTGGTGTTAATTCCTTGGTTGTTCGACCGTCTCTTACAATGGTGTTACGTTCTGAAAAGTTACGCTTAATAAACGTGTATGATTTCGTAGTTAAGACTAACAATAGTTTGAATAGTAAAGTCTTGTAATTTATGATGTCTATAAGCTTCACGTGTTGGGAAGATGAATCTTGTCTGTCATATAATCTGCTATACAGTATATTATAGAGTTTGTGGCGTTTAAACGAAATTAACTAACACATAACCTCAGTGACAGACACCAGAAAAAATGATAATTCAATGGTCACTACAGCATAGGCATAAGCAATAAGTGTTTAGTGTTACTTGGTATTCGTTAATAGTCTGGAGGAGACGAGGTGATGGTTACCCCTGAGAAAAGAACACCGACAAGTGTTTTACGTGGCCAGAATATATAGGTTTCTTTGTATCTGATATCCAGAAGATATTAATTCGAGAGTTTATACAATGATAGGTGTAATTGGTCTTGATTTGTGTTATATTATGGGAAATACGAATATTTCTATGTACAGTCAAGGCCATACTTGAGAAATATTTAGTGGTCTATCTCTGTTATTTGCAATGGAAAACCCTTAGTGAATGTGTAATGCGTCACCAATGTATTTAAACAACACATCCACCGTGCCGTTACTATCGTTATACAGTACAGTGAACACCAATAGTCGTGGCGAAAACATATGGTAATGAACTAAGCATTTCGTAAATCCACCGTGTGTCATATGGTTTTCGTACTGTTTCTCGGGTTGCATGTAATCTTCGGAAATTCTGCGGCGCGTGCGTATGTATTACCATCAATGTATTAAAGTAAACCGTCTACCTTGTTGCACTTACAATAGATCTGTGCATACCATCAGTGTACTAACGCAAACCATAATGTTATCACCGAGCTGCACCATCAATGGATCTTCTGAGGAAAACTTCAGTTCAAGGTAAAGTGAAAATATGTATTTCTAGGGCTGATTTCAGTAATATAATGTTTGGTTTCTGCCCCAAACAGACACACATTGTGGTTTCATTTCTTCCCTCCCTCCATTTTCCCATCTTGACTCCTTGGGTGTGGGAGGTATAGTGTAATTCAACTCTTTATCAAATGATTCAGTTGCCACAATCACTACTGTAGAGAATTTGGTGACAAATATCGTAAGTACGGCATCAAAATTAATGAAGACCCGCATATGACGTATACTTTTTGAATGGTTACACAACTACTGAGATCAGCCCTTGTATGTTTTAATTTATTTGGTTGTATATATATGTAGACTCGTTACATTGTATAATTGTAAATCAACAGGCAATTTTGGCTAGATGTGGATGGGGGACGGTAGGTTTGACTGTGTGGAGGAAGGGATGGTAATATTGTCGTCCTGTGGAGGAGGAAGAATAATTTTGATGTGATGTGGAGGAAGGTGATTTTGACACTGTGTTGAGGGTCATGATAATATTGGCTTCGTGTGGAGGGGGAACGGTAATATTGACTTGATGTGGAAGGGTAGCATGTAATTTAGACGGGGTATGGAGGAAGGAAGGTAGCCTGATATTGAAGTGATACAATGGGAGGAAGGAAATACTAACGTGGTTTGGAGGGGGCGGTAATTTTGAAGTGGTTTGAGGGGGCACTGTAATACTGAAGTGGTTTGAGGGGGCACTGTAATACTGACGATGTGTGAAGGGGACAAGGTAAATTTGACGTGGTGTGGAGGGAGAGTTATAATTTAAGGGGGACGATAATCTTGACGTGGTGCAGTGCATAGGTTTAGGAATGTGTTTACTGAGGGGGACGGGTCTTAGTTGTTACCCAGAATAAGGTATGATTAAGAAAACCCCCCCGGTCCCTGCTTCCTCTGTGGTACTTGCCTATTAGGCCCGCAAAAGGGGTCCAGTTGGCTAGAATGTTATATTGTGAGAACAATATAAGCTGCTACTATTAATGTTTGTATAATGTACTGCATGGGGTTAACCTCTCTCCAGTTCTGTTATTACCTGTCTGTGTGGGGTGGCCGATATCCAATACACCTTGTTATACTAATTACAGACTTTACTGGTAGAATTGGCGAATAAGAACGCATCATTGTCTTTTGTAAAAGAAACCTTAAGTCTGATAAGAGACGCAGGCGGATCACAGGCCAAATTTTCACTTATTAACAAGTCCACGCCTTACAATACATGACCATTGTATTTGTTGTGGCATTGATGACTATTATTTATATTATTAAGGAGTTAAAATGTACGATAAACATGAGTCTTAGTTATCAACGAATTCTAATTGATTTTTGTCCATACCAATATAGTAAATATATTAAAAATATAATATCGGCTGTCTTTCACTGATTGTATTTCAGGATCAGAGGTCACTTCAAGTTCTTTATTTACCTTTAGTATAAGTCTCAACACTCAGGGAAACGATGGTGATAAAGCCCATCATGAAGATAGGTTACTAAGGTTAATTAAACTAATGTTGATGGTTAGTAAATGAAGTCATGTACTTAATGAAAATGAATAATGGTATTATCATCTAGAATAATAGAACAGGGACAAAAATTTTATTAATATACATAGCGATAATATTAATGACGGCAGTAAAAAAGGAAGTGAGGGGAGGTTTATCATTCTGAAGTTACCCCTTAAAGTCTTCCATTTTCTGTATTGGTGGTAAGTGAGAATGTACTGGTTTTCTTTGAACAATCCAACAATACTTATGTGGAATATTATTGCTCTTGATCTTTTCCTCTCACAAATAAAAAAACCCGTCTCTACAGATTTTTGAGGATAAACATTAAAAAAAAAAAAAAAATGCTTGTTGCAAGTGAGAATGCCCATATCACATCTTACCCAACTTTTTCATTATCACCATTATTGAAATTGATTAGCTTGTGTACATCGTTAGCACATACCGTTTCGAGGCTGCAAGCTTGACAATAATAATGATTCTACCCTCCATAATTAACCTAACTGTTTATATCCCACTTCATTGACCCATTAGCCTACCTATATCTTTATTATCTCAACGTTACTTCTCACATTCATATCCTCTACCGATAACCAATCCTCATCATATTAATTCCACCTACACCACTCGAAGTCCACTTACTCCACTCGATGTCACCTACTCCACTCGAAGTCCACCTACTCCACCCGAAGTCGTCCGCCTATACCACTCGAAGTCCACCTATACCACTCGAAGTCCACCTACTCCACTCGAAGTCCACCTACTCCACTCGAAGTCCACCTACACCACTCGAAGTCCACCTACACCACTCGAAGTCCACCTACTCCACTCGAAGTCCACCTACTCCACTCGAAGTCCACCTACTCCACTCGAAGTCCACTTACACCACTCGAAGTCCACCTACTCCACTCGAAGTCCACCTACTCTACACATGATTATTAAACCCACCCTAGCCTATCTCCTCCATCGTCCACTCCTCCACCACCACTCTCCCATCACTATCACTCTCCCACCACTCTCCCACTCCATCGCCACCACTACTCTCCCACTCCATCGCCACCACCACTCTTCCACCACCACCACCACCACCACTCTTCCACCACCACCACTCTTCCACCACCACCACCATCCACTCTCCCACCACCACCACTCTCCCCTCACCACCACTCTCCCATCACCATCACTCACCTATCTCACCACCACCACTCTCCCACTCCATCACCACCACCACTCTCCTACCACCACCATCACCACTTTCCCACCACCATCACCACCACCATCCACTCTCCCACCACCATCACCACTCTCCCACCACCACCATTAACCACTCTCCCACCCCATCACCACCACTATCCACTCTCCCACCCCATCACCACCACTATCCACTCTCCCACCCCATCACCACCACTATCCACTCTCCCACCACCACTATCTACTCTCTCCACCACCATCACCACTCTCTCTCCACCACCATCACCACTCTCTCACCACCACCATCACCACCACTCTCTCAACACCACCACTCTCCCACCACCACCATCACCACTCTCCCACCACCACCATAAACCACTCACCCATTCCATCACCACCACTCTTCCACCACCACCATCAGAATCCCCTCTCCCACCTCAACACCACCACTCTCTCACCACCACCATCACCACTCTCTCACCATCACCACCACTCTCCCACCTCACCACCACCACTCTCCCACCTCACCACCACCACTCTTCCACCACCACCTTTAACCACTCTCCTACCACCATCACCACCACTCACCCACCACCACTATCACCACCACTCTCTCACCATCACTACCACTCTCCCACCACCACCATTACATATGTATTCTTGTTAACCTTCCTTTGTATGATCAGACCTTTGTATTTCCATGTGAACGATTTTGAATTCCCGTGAAAAAATATAGATTCGAGCATGAACAGATCCCTACCTCTGCCAGGCGTGAGGATTACGTCCCTAACACAAAGCCTTCGTGAATCCTGTGTACAACTAAGGCCAAAGCTGCTAACTCACTTTTTTTTCTCCCTCCATTTTCCCGTGATAAGACAGCAATCAACTAGTCAGTCAGTCAGTCAGTCAAAGAGTTGGCAGCCAAATAGAGGGGTGTTGCGGGTGGAGTATTGGTAGTGCATGCATGGAAGAGGAAAATGGAAAGTCGGAAGGAGTGACTGCGTGATGGAAGTAGTCGGTGTGAGACAGGACTATGAAGAAGAGATGAAACGATAGCATAAAATTTGTATGTAGTATTATTTTGCTATTTAAATTGTATAACTCCATTCAGAATATTGTTGTTCATTCCCATCTATTCAAAGGTGGATGAATGGCTTGTAATGAATTGTAGTGATAAACTTTCGTAAGTAGAATTGGAGACATAATTATTACCGGTATGTAGTTATGGTGTTTACACAGTTTTCCTTTTTCTACTTTACACTCACTTCTCTGTAGTAATCTATATATTTTTTTTCGTTTTACACTGAAGCTTGTCCCGTGATCGACATCTACATTTATGATAGGATATTAAGAAAGATTTGTGATGAATTACAGTATATTTATAGAATAAAAAGTAAATGTAATATTGGTTCAGAAACAACAACCAGACACCTTTACATAAGTTACAGGGTTCTAGTCACCAGGTGTTACAGGAGTGCCTGCACAGGTGCTGAAGTCAAAATACCAGGTGTTGCAATGAACAGTATCGTTGGCAAATCTTCTGAAGGGATGTGACTGGTAGGTGTTACAGGTGTGTCGTTGGCAGGTGTAACAGGAGTCCAGTTGACAGGGGTTACAGGTGTTTCGTTGGCAGGGGTTGCAGGGGTTCAGTTGGCAGATGTCACAGGAGTCCAGTTGGCAGGTGTTACAAGTGTCTCGTTGACAGGTGCTGCAGGGTTCCAGTTGGCAGGCGTTACAAGGGTTCAGTTGGCAGTCGTTACTGGGTTTCAGTTGGCAGGTGATACAGGGGTTCAGTTGGCAGATGTTACAGGGGTTCAGTTGGCAGATGTTACAGGGGTTTAGTTGGCAGGGGTGGCAGAAAATCCAGTCGCCAGCTGCTTGCATGTTCCACTTTTTCATCTCCAGTCCAGGTGTCTGAGTGAGGATTGGGATACCTGGCCTCCGGTACGAGCAGTTTGGCCAATAATGCATGAACGTAGTGCAACAGGGAGGTCTCTGAAATATTCACACCGGGTAAGATTCTTCTCTGATACCAGGGAGGGGAATGACAGGCGGTGGACACATGCATAACCCACCACCTGTGCCAACTACCTCCCTCTCCTTCTCTTCCTCCATCTCCTACTCCATGCCCTATTTCCTCTCCTCCTTCCTCTCTTACTCCTCGCTCTCATTCTCCTTCACCACGACCCACCCCTTTCCATCCTCCTACTCTATCTCCTATTTCTCTCCCTTCCCCACTTCCATTTCCTACTCCTATTCTTCCACCTACTGTACTTTCCACTCCATCACTCTTATGGTTAAGTTTACTTGGAACTTACCACCTCGTCCATCCACTCCCTCCCTCGTCTGAGAATTAACCTTGTCATTCTTACCAAAACAATCTGGTGTGACAATGGGAATGAAAAGAGCATGAATAATTTACATCCTATTTTCAACCCCTCCATGTGCTTTTCTTTCCCTCCTTCACACAACGTTATTTTCTTTATATCGTCAAAATTGGTTGTTTTCTTTAAGGTGATAGACATTATCTTGATTAAAGTAACCACCATAGAAAGACTCTCTCTACTGTTCATCTGGCATGTAAGTATTTGTTCTAATTTTCCCAGTCCCAACCCACCCCCAGCCTCTTCCACCTTGTCTACCAAAGACCCCTTCGGTTATGATTGGCTTTTACTTCACCGGGTTCTCTGTGGAGCCGTTATTGTGAATATATAAATCGTAGCATGGTCCTATCTTATCAGAGTTGGGTGGATCGTGTGGTGGACGAAACCTTTGTGTGCGACTGTACGTACAGGTGTGATAGTCGTGTGCACAGGTGTTAGAAGCAAGTGTGTAGCCAGCCATGCGTGGGAGTGCATGGCAAGGAAATAAAAGTGTGAAAAACAGACAGAAAGACAGACAAACAGATAAGCAGATAGATAAATAGATAAATAAAATGATGTATAGATAGGTAGATAGAAAGATGAATAAAAAAAGAGATAGATATACATAGAGGTAAATGAAATACCAGGTAGACAGACGCAAGGATAAATAGGAAAAAAGTAGATAGATAAATAGACAAGCAAAGAATAGTATAGAGACATAATGAGGAAATGGAGACAACAATCACAATGATAGTACACGTAATATAGTAGCAACAACAGTGAACTCTCTCCAATCCACAATTTATATATTTCCTGACGAGTCCTAGAGAGTCAGATTATGCAGCCAGTGACAACCATCCATCCCACCGTAAAGCTGAGGACATTTACCCACTGAAAAACCCCTCCATTACGACCCTTGTACGAATTCAATCTGCCCAAATTAGCACACCTAAAAGCTTTTGTGTCAGGTTATAATGGTGAGAGTTAGGAAAGTGGCAGAGGATGTGTGTGTGTGTGTGTGTAACGGGGAGTGAGAGTGTAGAGTTATACCCTGATCATCTGCTTAGAGTCTCTTTTTTGTTCCTTAATACTTAAAGTGAGGGAAAAATTCATTGTCTGATACACTTGTCCGTGCACATACTCTAGAAATAAAGGTATTTATCACGAAGCTGTGTAATTATATTCAAAAGATATAAGATTTACTCATCTAGCCTATGTGTGAAGTGGTGATGAAAACATACCGGTAACTGTAAAATGTAAGTTCGTATAGAAGAGAGAATGTCTCATATTTTTGTTTTCACTTCTACAGGTACAATACACTTGATTTCTCATACAAGACAGGTTTAATGCCTGCTTCTACACTTGTGCATTCCTATCTGTACACGGAAATACAACTGTATACAGTACAATGTCCGGTTTAGCTATAGCCAGCGGTGGAGACTTTCATCGTCCCTCGCAGCCTGGCCAGGAAGCTTGTCTGCGAGGGGTTCTGGAACCGGTTCTTGCCCAGCCCTACTATCAATAGACTAGTGAAGGGACCTAATGCAGACTTTGCCTGATATGGTAATTATTAAGAAAAGTGAAATGCACAATTGCATGAAAAATTGCAAAAGTATTCTGGAAATAAAGATTACTGACATAAAACGCTGGTGTTCACAATTATAATGATAATAATGATAACAGTAATAATAATAATAATAATAATAATAATAATAACATTCATAGAAATGTATTTCCACACGCAAATGTGTCCTTTAATTTATTGTACAACATTAATAACATTAAAAACAACAATAATAATAATAATAATAATAATAATAATAATAATAATAATAATAATAATAACAATAACAATAACTAACAATAGCAATCAATAATAATAATAATAATAAAGTATAACAGCAATAATGCAACATACTCCCACCACTACCACCCCGTCACATCACATCACATTCATCATCACAACAAAAAGTACAAATCAGCGTCGACTCTGATATACCGGGTGTGAAATCAATGACGTTGTGAACCAGGTGACGGCAGGCGAGGTGCATAAGAATGGTGCTCACAATGTCCCAAACGCCCGGCTGGTCAGAAACAGGCCATTACCTTGTTTTTGTCCGAAGGGGGCGCCGCTCCAGGCTCAAAAATGGCGTACATATTAATTAACTTGGCAGGGAAGGAAAAGTGGTTAATGCTTCGGGAGTGAATTTATCAAATGTTGCTACACACATTATACAGGAACCGAATTTTTCAGGGATAATTAATTGCTAGTGAACGAGAACGGGGCCAGGGAAGGGAAAAATAAAGGTGGGGGAGAGAGAGGTGGAGGAGGAGGAGGAGGAGGAGGAGGTAGTAGTCTATCTCTCTCTCTCTCTCTTTCTCTCTCATTTCCTCACTGTTTTCTCTCTTTCGCTCACTACTAACATCTTATTTTTTTCTGTTTTTGAATTTCTCCCACAAAATTTTCTGTTTGTGTATCTCTTACGATCTTTTTTATTTTATTTTTATTTTTTTCATCTCTTTACTTTCTCAAATTTTTTTATGTCCTTTATGCCTGTCTCGTGATGTGCGTGCGCTAATTTAATTATATATTTTTTTAAGGGACCTTGTGATGTAGTCAGAGAAGTCGAGGTAAACGAGTCCTTCAAATATTGCCATGAAACACTACCTATATGGAAGGAGCTTGTTTCGTGGCATGGTCAGGAATCAGAAGCATCCATTTTTCATACACGATCACAGGGGTCCTTATTATTCTCTCCCTTTCACTTCTCATCTACTTGTTCTGCTACAAAGCCATATTCGCTTACACAAACACACACATACACACACACACACACACACACACACACACACACACACACACACACACACATATATTTTCCTGCAAGCAAAGTTCTTATTACCTCACACAATCACTAGAAAGAACCATTTTATCTCGTTAGTCTCATGGAAATCTACACTCACTAGTTAGGCTAACGCACATGCATATACTCTAAACTTCTAAAGCATTCAATAGCAAACTTCTGCTCTGTACGTTCGGTAATCACTTGAATTCTTACATTCGCTTTTACAAAATCGTTCGCATTCTCATATCTCATTCACTTACTCGTTCATGCACTTTCATTCCATACTTACGTATACACACACCTACAGAAACATGTAAGAGGCACACATACAGGAACATGTACACAAAAACTCGCACACAAACGTGGGCGAACTCAAAAGGACCCTCATACTCTCAAAAGTACTCGTATAAACACACACTCGAGTGATGAAGTACTGTATATTCTTACACTGTCACACTTGTAAAGTTCAATTATACGCTCTCCATCATCTATACCTATGTACACACACACACACACACACACACACACACACACACACACACACACACACACACACACACACACACACACACACACACAATTAACGTACAAGTGAGTACTTACATGCCAAAGAGTTTTATTTAGTATACACGCACCCATATAGCACACTTAACACATTAGCATACACCCATAGTTATTGCCGAATAACCTAAATAACTAATATCTTACACATTGGCGTGTAAGGTGCGGTGGTAAATTTTCTACAAGCATAAAGAAACAAAACTATGTAGATTTATGACAACAATATTAGGTAGCCTACTGCTCTAACACAGGGAAAGTATCTTGAGAAAGCCATAAGAAATAGGAAGAAAGTAGATAATAGAGGACATTCGAATAAAATAGACAAGAAAGCGAAGGAAGGCTCAAATAATGATGGAAAATAGCTGACATGGTGAGGGAAAATCCTTCATAAAAGCTCCTGAATTTTTATATGCGTGAAGAATGCGACCACACCAAGCAACTAACCAACCTGTCTGCTTGCCTGTCAGCCCGCCTGCCTGCCTGCCTGCCTGCCTGCCTGCCTGTCCCTGTGTCTGACCATCTGCTTGACTGCCCCCCTACACCACCACCTCCCTTCCCAACTCGACAACACACACCAGACCAGTTTCCCAGTATTTTTGCTTGCCTGTGTTCCTAACCATGCACCTTCTGTCCACTCACCTCCCCAGCGTGTCTGCTTACTCACCACCTGCATCTTGTCTGCTCATTCATTTCCCCAGTCTTTCTGCTTAATACTTCCCTCATATTGTCCGCTCATTCATTTCCCCAGTCTGTTTGCTAAATACTTGTCTGCTCCTTCACTTCCCCAGTCTGTCTGCTTAATACTTCCATCATCTTGTCTGCTCCTTCACTTCCCCAGTTTGTCTGCTTAATACTTCCATCATATTGTCTGCTCCTTCACTTCCCCAGTCTGTCGGTTAGCTCACCCTCTCACCTTTTCTGTTTATTCACTTCCCCAGCCTGGCTACTCATTCACCTCCTCACCTTGTCTGCTCCTTTACCTCCCTCATCCTGCTTGCTGACTCACCTCCCCGCCTTATAGCCTACTCCGTCAACTCATTCTCTCATCATTTCAATTTACTTAATATTGCAGCTGCTTCCCTGTTTCCAATCTACCTGTTTGTAGGTCTGTCCACCTGACTGTCTGCCTGTCGGTTTGCCTTATCTGCCTGCCTGCCTTCCAACCTTTCTGCCAGTTTGTCTATCAGCCTGTGTACCCATACCATCTTGTCCATTTCTATGTATACTTACTGCACCGATCAAAATTAAACCTCATTAAGTGCCTTACCTCCGTAGCTATACTCTATTTATACGTATACTCATCAAGCCACTTTTCCTATACTTATCCTACTACCTTCTCTGCCTTCCCACCTCCCAACCCTTCCCCTAGGTCAGCCAGCCAGTCAGTGATTCAGCCAGCTTGTCTGTCTACTAACCTGCTTGCTATCCTGACCGTGCTCTCAGAAGCAGGCGGGGCGGGCCGACGCGGATACACGGGCTCCTGTCAGTTCTGTGTCTGTCTGTGGCGATAAAAATGGCGGAAAATTAATTACCCGGACCTCGCGCGAGTCAAACATTAAATCAGAATAAACGAAGAGGCTAGGTATCGTAATCTGATTTCCGCCTCGGCTTTGGATACGGTAAACAGAGGGTGGGTGTGTGTGTGGGTGGGTTGGGTGGAGGTGCAGTGCATGGAGTTCGCTCAGCCAACCCTCCCGGCTGCTTTGTTTACTACATTTTATTGGCTGGTGTTTCTTCGTTCAGTCTATGTTGTTGTAGAGTCCAAACTAAGGGAGAGAGAGAGAGAGAGAGAGAGAGAGAGAGAGAGAGAGAGAGAGAGAGAGAGAGAGAGTGGCAGACATGAATAGACAACCTACAGACAGGATATCTACAGATGTGCAGTCAGACAGAAAGATTGACGGACAGACAGTCGGTAAAGAGAAAGATAGACGCAAATAATCACATATAACCCGTGCGTATAATTATTAGTAAGTTGCCCCACCTGGGAATCGAACCCTCGCCCAACAAATATGAATCAAAGGATCTATCTACCCATTTGACCAAGCCACTACTAACACGTCATACAACCTTGACCTGCCTAGAACTTATACACTTACACATAGAATACAGACAAACGTAAAGACAGAAACATGATAGACAATTACACATAGCACAACATAAACACACATACAACGATAATAAGAGAGAAACATGTAGTTGTTTGATAAATAGTTGATGAGAATGTCGGGAAAATCGGAAGAAGCCTGAATAATATAAAAATGGCACCGGCTCTCTTTAATTCATTTTTTTTTACGCTGTCGATGACTGGAGGTAAAAATGACGATGGAGTTTGCTCATGTCAATGTAGGTTCCAGTGACGTAAGGAAGAGAAAAGTAGAGGAGGGGGGAGGGAAGGGGATAGAGCTAACCTACTCACCTGGGCAGAGAAAAGTAAAGAGTCGTTCGTGTGCTGTCCTCCTCATTCACTACTCTACTCTACTGAAGGGATGAATGAGTGAGGCGATTGATTATATTATATGAAGTAAAGAGATGATTGGGAGGTTTTTATCGAAAGGGAAATTGTTCAGAAATAATTATGATCGTCGAAATAAAATGGATGGTTTATGATGGGATAAGAGTTAAAAGAGGGATTATGAACAAAGGAGTGAATGAGGAGATAAAGTGAAGGAAGGATGGAATGGTGGAATTTGTGAGAGCATGGATGACTACAAGAATTATCCGGTATGAGAACTCTGATTAAAGGGGAGTAACCTATTATGGGAAATTAGAAGGCTACTGATTCCTCCAAACTATGTCAGGAAACACCACCCCTCAATATGAAATTTTAGAGGATATGTGTTTTATAGCTGAGTTTGGAGGCCTACACTGACTCAAAATTGCCCACAAAAGTATGAATGAAGAACTGAATGAAGAACTGAATGAAGAACTGAATGAAGAACTGAATGAAGAACTGATGAATGAGCAACAAGATCACGAGCTGCTGAAAGAGAACAAAGAACAAATAACAAATGACATACCTTGAACAGCATTACAGGGTCGACTATATATAAGCCTGACAGACATACAGAGCCATAGATAAACGACATGACAGACTGACAATGGCACAAACCAGACTGAAAACACAATCTCCAGTCAGTGGCACTCGACGCTGGTGGAAACAGTATTAATCTGAGTCTATAGGAAATATAAAAATTACATAGATTGAACGACCTCTGGGAATGCTGGAAATAACTTATACACGAGTGAGGGAGAGGGTGAAAGAGGGGTGGGAGCGAGAGACAGAAAAGACAGAATGACAGAAACACAGAAGTCGGGAAAGAAACATACAGACCAGTTAAGAACTTTTCATTGGGGTATCAATCGTATGGAAGCTGGAATGATGGTTGAAAAATAAAATAAAAATAAAACTTATAACATTAGCCAATACTCGAGTAAACACTACTCTTATTATATCATATATCATACGGTTCGTGTATTCATTAACACCCTTATCATAACACACCTATCATACTACACTCCTATCTCTTTCACATACATCCATAGCCCCTACATGTACAGTCACGAGCACTAATAAGTATCCAGGTGTGCTTCGAATACCTAGAGACAGTAAAGAATGCACAATAAGATCTCCATTGGAAGTAGTTCGTTGGTTCAATGCTTCAACCAAACTGTATACTTATAAGTGCTCGTGACTATACGGTACAATACAGTCACTCTTATATGCAGTACTTACCCCACCACATACAAATTGTAACCCAATCACAAACTCACATGTCTCACCAAATAAAAGACAAGTGCATTTCAATTCATCATTTATTTCCTTAACTTCAGTACATATATTAATCATTTTTTTTTTTTTCATAACAATAAATACAATTGATTTTCTCCGGCATGTACAGTACTCCATATTGCACTACCTGTTGTTTCAGCGGTCCTTCTATTACATTACTTCATTTAGGCTACCTATATAAATATCTGTCTATCTGTTTATATACCAATCTGTCTATCTGTTTATATACCTATCTGTCTATCTGTTTATATACCTATCTGTCTATCTGTTTATATACCTATCTGTCTCTCTATCGATATATTTATCTGTCTCTCTATCGATATATCTATCTATCTATCTACCTACCTACCTCCCTACGTATCTATCAATCTATCTGTCCATTGATCTACCTGTTTCATTAGCTACCTGCATTCTATGCTTGATGAAACCTTTAAAATGAGTCTTCTATTTTTTTTTTCTTTTTAACTTTGCTCAGAAATGAAAAGTGTTTAATAGTGTATGACACAAAGTGTGTTTAGAGACAGGCACTAAAAAGTTGCTATGGACTTTTACTGTGCGATATATTTTGACACACGTAACGAAGCAAAGCGAATATTGTATCGAAACAACATGAGCTACAGTGGTCAATTAAATGATCTTTATTCAGCAATGATATGTAGATGAAGAGAAGAACAGGGTGATGTAAAAGCAGAGACGAACACAATAATTAATCAATACCTATATAGACGAAGAGAGGGACAGGTTAGTAAATGAATAAATCAATAATCATTATCTAAGTTAACCTATTCTTGGTCGTTTATTTATTTCTCCTTCTTTACTGTTTCTATTTCTTCCATCCTCTTTCTCTCTCCCATTTCTTTTTCGTTCACCTACTCCTCTTGCTCCTCCTCCTCCTCGTCTTTCTACTCCCGACACAGTCTTCCTCTGACTCTGAAAAAAAAAAAAAAAAAAAATCTTACGTGCCTTTTTAAACCATTATTTGCATGATTAGTTTTGTGGCACAATACATTTCATTACTTGTTCTACCGGAAATATTCACTGACGGATTTATTTATTAATGCCAATGGGAACACCCCTCCCCTCCACACACACAAACGTACACAACTGACATACAGCACACGCAATAAGGTACACATACTATACATAGACAGAGCGATAATACAGGTACAGATAGATACAGTACAAGGGTCACTGGGAGGACAAGGCACAACTAAAGGGACATACTGTACGAGTCTATTTTTGTCTGGAAAATGAAGGACACACACACACACACACACACACACACACACACACACACACACACACACACACACACACAAGACACAGCACGAAGACCGTAGCGTAAAATGCGGGCGAGCGAGAGCAAACGTGCCACTGCCGGCTGGATGATGGACATTTTTCTCTTCCTTCCCAAAGATTAAGCTGTAGGAAGCAAAATGTCCTGATAACGGCGTGGGACTGGGACGTGGGGAGGAGAGGAGGTATAGGAGGAAAGAAAGGGAGAGGACGTGAGGGAGAGGAGGAGGGGAGGAGAACATGGTGAAGGAGAGGAGGAGGGAGGAGAGGAGAACAACATGGTGAAGGAGAGGAGGAGGGGAGGAGAACATGATGAAGGAGAGGAGGGGAGGAGAACATGTTGAAGGAGAGGAGGAGGGGAGGAGGGGAGGAGAACATGGTGAAGGAGAGGAGGAGGAGAGGGGAACAGGTTGAAGAAGAGGAGAGAAGAAGAGAGGGGAGAGGAGGTAATGGGAATAGGGTGAATGGGAGGAGGATAGAGGAAGGTATAAGGGGAACGTTGCGAAGGGGAGTGGAGTGGAGAGGAGATGAGGGAATGGGAATGGGAAGAAGATGTATGAGGATAGTGTAGTGTTTATTCAGTATGGCAGATTCTCGTTGACTACAAAATTATCACCTTTCCAGCCTTGTTTCATCAACCATCTTGGCTTATGATGGATTTATGTACAGCTTTTCATTTAAGTGTTCCTGATACCTGTTGCCTAATACAGTACAATATTCATGCCATTCACTATTTCGAACACTTTAAGGGGGTGCGGGAATAGGGGGACAGGCTTGGGGGGGGTCGGGTTTTTTTTGGGGCGTGCGGGAGTAGGGGGATAGGCTTGGGGGGGGGGTTAGGGAGGTGCGGGAATAGGGGACAGGCTTTCTACACCCCCCAAGTCTATCCTCCTATTCCCGCACCCCCCAAACCCCCCCCCCCCCCCAAGCCTGTCCCCTACTCCCGCACCCCCTTAAATATATATTGAATTCATTTGAAACCTATGATGACAACACAGACAATAATTCTACATATAAATCAAAGGTTGAGAAAGGGTGAGGTGAAGTCATTTTTTTCCTGATCAATCACAATCATGGAACAACATTCGGCAAGTACCAGAAAAAATTCATTACAGGTCATTCGTTGGTTAATGTTCGAAAACATAAAATACTATTATATCACAAGCATG
>JAWQEG010004080.1:0-57500 GCA_033782935.1 Petrolisthes cinctipes
ATTGGAGGTTGGCGAGTCCTTCAAATATTGCCACGAAACACACACACAAACCTATATATATTGAATGACCTTGTTTCGTGGCATAGTAAGGAGTAATCAGAAGCCACCAATTCTCATACACGATCACAGGGTGGTTAATTATTATGGCAGTCTGTTGCTAGGATTTGTTTAGAGGAATATTTATCTTCGAAATTTCTCAACTCTGTATTCTGACCCCGGACTGCACATTATTATTATTATTATTGTTATTATTATTATTATTATTATTATTAGTAGTAGTAGTAGTAGTAGTAGTAGTAGTAGTAGTAGTAGTAGTAGTAGTAGTAGTAGTAGTAGTAGTAGTAGTATTTTTATAATTTTTATTATTACTATTATTATTATTATTATTATTATTATTAGTAGTAGTAGTAGTAGTAGTAGTAGTAGTAGTAGTAGTAGTAGTAGTAGTCGTAGTCGTATTTTTATTATCATTATTATTATTATTATTATTACTATTATTATTATTATTTTTATTATTATTATTATTATTATTATTATTATTATTATTATTATTATTATTATTATACACCTCTCTCACCACTAAACCTCTCCATTACAACGAGTTATTTTCAGACTCAAGACAAGCGTGTGGTTTATAAATAATGATGTGCGGTTTCTTCATTCGCATATATATTTATTACCTGTTAGTGTGAGTGAAGGAAGCTACAAGTGAGATGACCACAACATTATGAGCGAGTCAACAGGTATATTATTATCATTATTATTATTATCATTATTATTATTATTATCATTATTATTATTATCATTTATTATTATTATTATTATTATTTAGTAGTAGTAGTAGTAGTAGTAGTATCATTATTATTATTAGTATTATTGTAGGAATATTATATAGATTTTTGTTATTATTTTTAGGATTGTTAGGGGTTTGTTCTTGGAGAGAGAGAGAGAGAGAGAGAGAGAGAGAGAGAGAGAGAGAGAGAGAGAGAGAGAGAGAGAGAGGTGGGGGAATGGAAGGAGAGAGAGAGAGAGAGAGAGAGAGATGGGTGTAGAAAAGGCCTCACCAGAATCACATTATTACCAACTGATCACCACCTCCTCCTCCTCCTCCTCCCTCCTCCTCTCCCTATAACCTACTTTGAACCCCTCATACACTGTAGGTTGCTCTTGAGTCAGGATATACTTGTTTGATGTTATGGTTTTGAATAGCGAGTATGTATGTGTAGCTGCATGGTTGTAGTAAATTAGATGATGGTACCTAACCTATAAATTGTCGAGTTTCCCAGCTAACGAACAGAGGGAAGCTGTCCTCAATGTTTACATACACGGATCACCCCAATGCTTGTTGATCGATTGATATTAGGCCCCGCAACAGCGAGGTCATATAGCGCCAGAAGAAGGTAGGTGATAGAGAGGTGAGACAACAAGCAGGAAGGAAACAGAAAAAGAAAAGAGGGAGAAAAGGAAAGACAGGAGTGAATTTTGAACACAGAGAGAGATGTAAGTTTTGGAAAGAGAGAAAAAGAGAAAAAAGGTGAATTTCAAGCCTAAATTGAGAGAGAGGAAAGTTTTGAAATGAAAGGGGGGAGAGAGAGAAGGTGAATTTGGTCACCTCAATGTGAAATGAATGAGAGAGAGAGAGAGAGAGAGAGAGAGAGAGAGAGAGAGAGAGAGAGAGAGAGAGAGAGAGAGAGAGAGAGAGAGAGACGCGTCCTATTCTATACTTAATTAATTAATAAGGGGCCCGTTTGAAGTGCATGTGTCTGTTTCATGTGTCCTCAACTGTACGTGATATAACATAATGACAGTCAAATATATATGATCCATGGTGAGGAAAGTGGTTATATTTGTTATTTATATCTGATGACTGACTCAGGTAACTAAACACTGACTTTACTACACACACATACATACATACATACATAAATGGTGTTGTTTGATGATTAACGTATATAGGCTACACTGACTTCACTACACATACATACACACATACATACATAAATGGTGTTGTTTAATGATCTACGTATTATAGGCTACACTGACTTTACTACACATACATACACACATACTTACTTACTTACATACATACATAAATGGTGTTGTTTGATGATTAACGTATAGGCTACACTGACTTCACTACACACACATACACACATACATACATAAATGGTTTTGTTTAATGATTTACGTATTATAGGCTACACTGACTACACACACATACATACATACATACATACATACAGGATATTTGTGGTAGAAACCTTCAGGATGTAGTTACCGAGGCGTTACTCTTGTATAACGCAGGCAATTTTTATGGGGATGGTGGTATACGCTTGGTACAGTACATAAATACATACATTGGAGATCCTTGAATCCTCCAAAGAATGCCAGGAAACAACAACAGCATAATAAAACTAATGGTTGTTTTTGTTGCTTGGCTTAGTTTAGAGGAATCACTTGCTCCAGATTTACCACTAACTCTGTATGCTTCCCCATTTTAAAGAAAGGATAATACTAGAATATAAACCAATTGAAGGAACAACCATTCATTATTACACTTACAACAGCGACTCTTGGGTGTTGTGGCAGAAAGTCGTGGTAGAGAATTCATGGAAAAGTAACAAAAGTTGGTCTCCATAATGATATATTATTACAAAACTATATCATTACAAATATATTAGCTGACAAGGCGTTACAGTTGTATAAGTCAAAAGGCCGTGAAGTGAAGGGTTGAACGAACCAACCAAGGCTATTAATATATAGTAGGATTTAACACACACACACACACAAAACCCTCCAACCACTCCCCAACACACACATCCTCCACCCCCACCACACACACACACACACACACACACAACCCTCCAACCCCTCCCCAACACACACACACACATCATCCAAACCTTAAACACACAACACCCACACACATACACATCCTCCTAACCTCTCTCTCCCTCTCTCACACACACACACATCCTCCAACCCTCTCTCTCTCTCTCTCTCTCTCTCTCTCTCTCTCTCTCTCTCTCTCTCATACACTCAAATTTGCCAAGGAAGAAAAAGTAACTACTATAAACATAATTATAGCATTTAGTCAGGATTCCATTCATAGATGATAATAATACTCACTCCTGTTATTAACCCATCACAAAATAATATTAATAGATACTAATATTGGCTGCAAATTATAGTGACAAATATTGAGTGTCCTAGTAACATTAATTAGTCAGGATTACATGCATAAATGATACTTATTTATGTTGGTAATCCATCACAATGTTAATTAAAGTGAAAATTATAGTGAAAAACCTGAGTGTCCTAAAATTATAGTAACAGTATAGCATCATGATAGTGACGAGTATAAATAAGGTGTGGTGGTCATCTAGTAGGGCAGAAGAGAAGCTACGGTACCAACATCACCACCACGAAGCTCCACTGTCTCATCTAGTGCGACACCCAATAATCTCGGGGCCTCGCAAGAGTCACGGGCTACTGACAACATACAGTCCCGAGGTTGAGGTATAGAAAAAAAAAATCATGTATAAATTATTCTTATACACTTGTTATATGATACTATTCTTAGCTGCAAATTATTGTAACAAAGACTGAGCTTTTTTTTATATATATATATATATATATATAGTGTCCTCGAGTCATTTACAGGTATTTGTACACTCGATCAAAAAAGTATCGCGCATTTCCCTCGTGAAACATTCTGACACCTAAGACGATGGCTACTGAAAACGAGCTTGTTTATCATGAGCTGTAGCGATCATTTACAGAACCATCGGACCCCACCTGCGCGATACTTTTTTGAGCCAGTGTACACAAAACAGGTGTGAATTATGAGTTGACGAGTTATAGTGATGCACTGTGTGTGTGTGTGTGTGCTCGTATATTGATGCACTGTGTGTGTGTGTGTATGTTATAGTGATGCACTCTGTGTGTGTGTGTGTGTGTGTGTTTGCTGGGTTACAGAAATGCACTCATTAGTGTGTGTGTGTGTGTGCATGTTTTATAGTAATGCACCGTATGTGTATGTGTGTGTGTGTGTGTGTGTGTGTGCTGAGTTACTCGTACATTGATGCACTGTGTATGTGTGTGTATATGTGTGTGTGTATGTTATAGTGATGCACTCTGTGTGTGTGTGTGTGTGTGCTGGGTTACAGAAATGCACTTTGTTTGTCTGTGCATGTGTGTTTTATAGTAATGCACAGTGTGTATATGTGTGTGTGTGTATGTACAAAGACTATACGAACCATAAACCTTGAATTGTTCCGTTTAAAGCTGTACAATTACGAGTTTTCCATTCTCGGGGGTTATTTCTAAACACGGAGTAAAAGAAGGTCACTTGGTATGAGCCGTTCAAAGCTTTCACGGAAGTATTACGAAAGAAACGTTTATATTTTTCGTCGATACTTTACTTTTGACACAGAAAAGACTGATGAAGGCTTAGGTACAGTAAATAGATAGCATACGGGACTAAGTAAATAAATGGCATACGGGACTAAGTAAATAAATGGCATACAGGACTAAGTAATGGTCGGTCGTTCGTATAGCTAGGCAAGAATTATCAGTGATATTGACAATCTCGTGGTTTATAGCTTACAAATACGATGACGCTGTAGATACAATACAGTGTCATTGTCGTATAGGTCAAGATCAATAGAATACTAGTCTAGTGGTCTTGGTATAGGTAACAACAAACCTTCGTCAACAACACAAACGGATATTCATACCTATAATTCTGAGTGGTACAGTGGTATAGTGTATTTATGTTATATTTATATTAACTTAACTTGGCAGTGTAGTGTATTATATTCATCCCTTCTGTAACCAACACCTGTCATAATGCAGCAACTTAAGGACCCTGTGATCGTGTATGAAAATAGGAGACTTCTGATTCCTCCCCAGTATGCCACGAAACATTCTCCTTCCTTATAGGTATGTGTGTGTGTGTGTGTGTGTGTGTGTGTGTTTTCGTGGTACTATTTGAAGGACTTACTTATCTCCAATTTTCAGACTACATCACAGAGTCCCTTAATTTAAACAAAGATAACAACCACCTTAGTCTTGAAGAAGTGAACGAACGAACGATATGGCACCTTGGGTTAAATCCGGCTTGAGGAAATTGTGCGACCACTACTTCACTTCGGTTCAGAGAGTGCAGATGCGGTTAGACGGGTAATTTTACGACCCTCTCTGGCCTCTGGTGGCTGGTGCAGTAGGGAATGTAAACGTGGATGGTGAGTGAGTGAGTGAGTGAGTCAGTGTGTCTGTCTGTGTGTGTGTGTGTGTGTCTGTCCCAGGAAATGTAGCCTACACACACGTAACCAATACATAACCTCCAGTACATATTTATGGTTAGCTAAAGTTCAGAGTGTGTAAGGAAATGACTTTGTGTGTGTGTGTGTAGGTGTGTGTTTTAGTCGGGTAGTTAGTCATTCATTTACTCACAGGAAATGTATACACACACATAACCAATACATAACCTCCAGTACATATTTATGGTTAGGTAAAGTTCAGAGAGTGTAAAGTAGTGACTCTGTGTGTGTGTGTGTGTGTGTGTGTGTGTGTGTGTTAGTTAGACATTCATATAGTCACAGGGAATGCACACACACATAACCTAGAGTACAATATTTATGATTAGGTAAAGTTCAGAGAGTGTAAAGTAGTGACTCTATGTGTGTGTGTGTGTGTGTGTGTGTGTGTGTGTTAGTCATTCATATAGTCACAGGGAATGCACACACACATAACTTAGAGTACAATATTTATGATTAGGTAAATTTCAGAGTGTGTAAAGTAGTGACTCTGTGTGTGTGTGTGTGTGTGTGTGTGTGTGAATCAGTCAGTGTGTGTGTGTGTGTGTGTGTGTGTGTGTGTGTGTGTTAGTCATTCACTTAGTCACACACATAACCAATACATACTTATGGTTAGGTAAGTTACAAGAGTCAGTGTAAGGGAATGTGTGAGGAAGTCAGGTAGTGGATTAATTTCTTACCTAGTTATTCTATTTGTCACAGGAAAAGCATAAATAATTAATACATAACCTCTAGTACAGTCGTGGCACATAATCCTTGACCAGACTTCCCCTTACACCCTGATCAAGGACTATGTGCCGCGACTGTACTTATTTATGGATAAGTTAGGTTTGGTTAGGTTAAGTTTAGAGTGTAAAATAATGTGTGAGTGAGTTAATGAAGTAGTCAGTTATTCATTTAGTCAGAGGAATGTATGTAAAGGAATGTATGAGTGAGTTAATTAGGTAGTCAGTTATTCATTTAGTCAGAGGTAGGCCTATGTATGTAAAGGAATGTGTGAGTGAGTTAATTAGGTAGTCAGTTATTCATTTAGTCACAGGAAATGCACAAGTAACTAATATTATAACCTCTGACCCCCAGTACATATATGGCACCATATGACCTCGCTGTTGACGGGCCTAATATCAATCAATCAATCAATCAATCAATCAATCAATTCAATACATATTTGTTTAGGTAAAGTCCAGTTCTCCAGAAATTATTCACATACGAGGAAATATGCAACGCAACACGTCCGAAGCAAAACGATAACTTTAGCAACTATGAAACTTACTAGATCTGATTGTTGAAGGTAAAAGTCACACTGGAAAATTGTAATGAGTTTTGTGTATAGAGTAGAGAAGATAGATGGTGTGTGTGTGTGTGTGTGTGTGTGTGTGTGTGTGTTGAAGGTAAAAGTTGCATTGGAGAATTGTAATGAGTTTTGAGTACAAAGTAATGAAGGAATGAAGGGGAATGGGATAGTGTATATATGTGTACCTACTATTATGTGAGAGAGAGAGAGAGAGAGAGAGAGAGAGAGAAATATACTACTCCCCTACCACCTGTTATTAGACTTTAAACGGCCCATGTAAACTATTGGCTGGAGGTTATGATTTTGGTTCGGTTACCTATACTTCGTCTGGCTGCTTGTCTGTCACTTTGTTTGCAGGATGACACAACATAATTTTAGCTCTTATATGTAGATTTCTATTAATATCTTACTTCAGAGAAACCACGTGACTGATAAACATGTGATTAAAATGTGGGATAGATAAGGATCTGAATCTGGATCCAGGCATTCTAACGTGTTTGTTAATTAAGAATAAATAAATTGTTAAAGAATGTTTACCTATGGCGGAGGTTTGAGGTCTCCGAATGCTCTTGTTTTTAAGGACCCTGTGATTGTGTATGAGGCTTGGTGGGTTCTGATTCCTCCTAACTATGCCACGAAACAGGTTCCTTCAATATAGGTGGTGTTTCGTGGCAGTGTTTGAAGGACTCACTAACCTCCAATTTTCTTACTACAACACGGGGTCCCTTAATTTGCCATTTCCTAGTTAGACTAAACCTGATAAGTGATATGATGCAGCTGGTACATTTTGACCACATTAAATGCATCACCACAACATTGGATAAATCTGAAAAGTGATATGATGCAGCTGGTACATTTTGACCACATTAAATACTTCACCACAACATTGGGAGTCGAGTGTGTTGTGTTGTGTTGTGACCTCCAGTCAGTGTCGCCTCGGTAACAAATCACTCGCAAGTCTACAAACAGTCCCAAAGTGTGTCAAATACCAAGGTCCTTGTATGAGCTGAAACAATTGTAATATATTGTTTGTGATCTCTTATTATTATGATTAAACACCCACGTACAGTTGGGGAATAATGTATCTGAACACTGTTGGCGGCTTCTGGCAACAACCCCAAAAGTAAACACATCAATGAGAGAAAGTATTAATGAATTGAAGGATAACTTTTATTTCACTGTCTGTGGTTGGTCGACGTCACCCAATATCAGTTATCGTTATGTAGTAATGAATAAAGTTTGTCTATTACTAACTTGTATATCACTGACATTGTTACCAGAAGCCGTCAACGGTGTCAAGATACTTTGTTCCCCAACTGTACATTAATAACTACAGCTATAGTGTGGCAAATACTAAGGTCCTGGTCTGGGATGAAACAAATGCTAGGCCTATTCATTGTTTGTGATCTATATTTTGTTATGATTTAATACCCACGTCCATCAGCACAGAGACCCAACACAGGACCGAACGAAGAGCCCTGTGTTAAAAGGAGAAAGTACAAAAGGAAGAAGGAGAAAGATGAGGGCGTGGCTGGTGTAGTGTTGGGTGTGGTCAGTGGTCTCCTGCCTACAACAACAACACACCTTGTGATAAGAGCATCATTCTAGACAAGAGGAAATGTTACAAGGCAATAATAGTTAACAAACTTGTTTACTGATGGTAATACTACTTGGGAATATTAGTGTATTTGTATTTGCACAATGTTGAGTGGTGGTGAGGCGACACCTCCTTGGTGACATCATGAGTGAACAACCACAGTGGCTGTAGACTCAAGGTTCCAACACTTGGAGTGTCTCACACACAAGGTATATAAGGCAGCAGTCACTGGCACCAGTCACACTCACTCAGCTGTGGCCACAGCAAACACTCACTCAGTTATGAAGCTCTTGGTAAGTTACAACAACAACAGTTGGGTTATATTGTTACAACAACAACAATGATATAATGATATATATTATTCTTGGTACTATAACTCTTCCCTTACAAAGGTCCTGGTGTTGTGGACACTATGGTATTGTTAGTTATAGTCTTATAACAACATATATTATTCTTGGTACTATAACTCTTCCTTTACAAAGGTCCTGGTGTTGTGGACACTATGGTATTGTTAGTTATAGTCTTATAACAACATATATTATTCTTGGTACTATAACTCTTCCTTTACAAAGGTCCTTGTGTTGCTGGCGGTTGCCGCTTGCGCTTCTGATGTAGAGAAGCGAGAGGCGGAGCCTGGGTACAAACACTCCGGGTACCGGTACCACTATACACCCCGGTACTACAGTCACCACTATGGCAAGAGGTCTGCTGAACCTGAACCTGAACCTGAACCCGAGGCTGAAGCTGACCCTGGCTATGTGACCTATTACCGTCCCTCTCATTCCTACCATCCCAAACATTATGGCAAGAGGTCAGCTGACCCAGAGCCTGAAGCTGACCCTGGCTATGTGACCTATTCCCGTCCCTCTCATTCCTACAGTCCCAAACATTATGGCAAGAGGTCAGCTGACCCAGAGCCTGAAGCTGACCCTGGCTATGTGACCTATTACCGTCCCTCTCATTCCTACCGTCCCAAACATTATGGCAAGAGGTCAGCTGACCCAGAGCCTGAAGCTGACCCTGGCTATGTGACCTATTCCCGTCCCTCTCATTCCTACACTCCCAAACATTATGGTAAGAGGTCAGCTGACCCAGAGCCTGGCTATGTGTCCCGTTATCATCCCTCTTATTCCTACCGTCCCTCTTATTCCTACCATCCCAAACATTATGGCAAGAGGTCAGCTGACCCAGAGCCTGAAGCTTCCCATGGCTATGTGTCCCATTACAATACCAAACATTATGGCAAGAGGTCAGCTGATGCAGAACCTGAGCCAAGTTATCCATACAGATACAGATACAGCTACAAACCTTCTTACAGGTACAGCTATTATCATTAACAAGAGTCTGGACACAACCACCACCATGTTACCCTCCAACACCAGTCCACTCAGTAATAAATGTCTCTTCTACAACTCTGTCTGTCATTTGTAAGCTTTTTACTCAACAATGAAGAGGATAATATCATTTACAGTTTTTATTTACTCCATTCCTTAGTAATTAATCTTTATGAATAGTATTATGATTACCACTCTGACAGTCAGAGGTGATGCATTTTAATGGAAACAAATTCAAATGGTGACACTAAAGCAGTCTACTGTCTACACTGCTCGGCCAGACAGCTTGAGGAACTTCAACAACAATAACTGTCTACACTCAAGATCAGAGACCATTGGTGTACAAGTTCAGTTCAAACCCTCGGCCATGACAGAGGTGAATTATTGTGCTATATACTGTAGTTGTTAAGACGGATAATTTTCTGGCATAGATTATAATCCAAACGACGATTTTTTTTCATTTTTTTTTTTTTTCAAAATGTTAGTTTAGCTAGGTATTTTCCGAAATACTGTAGACGACTTTCTCAAATGTGTCCGATTTGCCCAAACAGATGCTTACTTTTTAGGTTTGTTTTTATCCTTCTTAATTCTCTTCCTAGATTTGGTACCTATTCCATTTTGATGGTTTTCCCGGTTGCTTATTTAAGGAAGGTCAATGGAGTCTGTCTTAGGCCTGGAAGTCCCTGTAGGACGAGGGAGAAAGTGATAGGGAGGAGGGAAAGCAAGCACAAAGGAAACAAGAGGAAAGGAGGGACAGTTCAAGAAATGAGAGGGAGTGACTGGGGCCATAGTAGCGCCAAAACCCTAGAATTTTGTACTGCTTCCAGCCTTATGAGAGGTCAGGCCTTACGAGTACACTGCAGCCAAATTGTTCTTTCTCTCTCACCAACATCATAATGAGATTCAGATCATTAGCAACTCCTTTGACCCACCTTCACATAATAGAGACAACAACAACAACACCTCTATAACCACCACACTGAAAGAACTCTGGTAGGCCTATACACTAATCTACTACAGTTGCGGACACATGAAACAGACACACTTTAAACGGGGCCTCTTACCAAGCATTGAATTGGACGCACCTCTACACACATCATCTCACCCTACCCTATGATCAATGAGGGGTTTCGTTTCAGTTGCGTCTGTTTTAAGACATTTGATATATAGGAGTAATATCTCCACTTATAAATAGCAGTAGCCTTATTGTTGTGTAGATGACAGCAGACAATTCACCTTTCAGATCCAATGCCAAATCAAATTATTTAATACCAAACAGATTTTTCATTACTTTAAATTGGGCCTGATTTGGTAATGAAAAATACCAAATGGCAACCCTGCCAGTCTACCAACATGGCGGATGTTTACATTGTGACGTCACGCCGATCAACTGAGTGAAAACCCCCTACTGTACAGCCGGCGGCAAAAGTCCTGTCGCTAAATCTGCCAAATCTTGCAGTAAGTATGGAAATATAAGCTTCATAGGTTCGTGAACTAAAAAATCAGAGAGGTTTATTAATTTACCCACTGGATATTGTAATTCTGTATTGGTGAATATGTCGGTACGATTATTAGCCTTTTTGTTATCCTTCAAAAAGCGAAGAGCGAGGCGACAGGACATTTGCCGCCGACTGTACTGTACTATACGGATCCCATGAAGAAAACCCAGTTAGTCAGTAAATAAGTTAGTACTGTACCAAGAAATCAATAAATACAGTAAGTACATTAGTTACTCTGTAAGATAGTGTTTATTAAAGGTTCAACATATTAAACTACCAGATCTGTGGTTATAATTTACTGAAAATACATACTCAGTTATGGTGTCCTGCCCATGTTTATATTGTACTTTGTTAACCTTTACAATAATATTACTACAATATAAATTCTACCATTACAACTACAGTATAAATTCAAGCTACAGTATAATTATTTTATTGGCTGCATTTGTCTGTCACACAACATACCCAAAGTAAATAACAATAAATTCCCACCTGACTGGTAAACATACCTTCTTATTTCTAACACTTTTTTACCATTAGCATATGATTCAGTCTGGGAATTATGAAGCTGGGTAAGAATGCAGCCAGGAAACCAAATGGTGGTAATTTATTAAGGGGGTGCGGGAATAGGGGGACAGGCTTGGGGTGGGTTTGGGGGGTAGCCTGTTTCCCTACTCCTGCACCCCCCAAGCCTGTCCCCTACTCCCGCACCTCCCTAAACTCCCCCCAAGCCTGTCCCCCTATTCTCGCACCCCCTTAAGGGACCCTGTGTTGTAGTCAGAAAATTGGAGGTAAATGAGTCCTTCAAATATTGCCACAAAACACAATTTATATGGAAGGAGCTTGTTTCGTAGCATATTCAGAAGGAATCAGAAGCCTCCAATTTTCATACACGATAACAGGGTCCTCAAGGCGAGACGGTCTTGTTTATAATTTGGAAGGCTACTGATTCCTCCAAAATAATTATGCCAGGAAACAGATGATCATACTGTTTTTAATATGGGATCTGATAATTTGTGGCATAGTTTGGTGGAATCAGCAACCCTACAATATTCCAACATACAGTAGAAGTAGTAGTAGTAGTAGTAGTAGTAGTAGTAGTAGTAGTAGTAGTAGTAGTAGTAGTAGTAGTAGTAGTAGTAGTAGTAGTAGTAGTAGTAGTAGTAGTAGTAGTAGTATTAGTATTAGTATTAGTAGTAGTAGTAGTAGTAGTAGTAGTAGTAGTAGTAGTAGTAGTAGTAGTAGTAGTAGTAGTAGTAGTAGTAGTAGTAGTAGTAGTAGTAGTAGTAGTAGTAGTAGTAGTAGTAGTAGTAGTAGTCTCACCTTAAAGGCTAATTGTATTGTATGGTGTAGCAGCTGTACTCACTATCTTTATATAGCATTGTATAGCCCTGACACTGTGCTTTCTCTGGGAACTACCCCCCAACTCCCAAGAGGTTAGGTTAAGTTAGATTAGGTTAGGTTAGTAGAGTTTCAAAATTTTCTCCCTCCTCATTCATTGAAGCCTTTCCCTTCCACTCACACTCCTCTCCCTCACAAATAATGCCTTTCCCTTTCACTCACACTCCTCTCCCTCAAATACTTTACACCATGTTCATTCATCTAACTGGTGGTCTCCCTCTCACACCAGGTCCCTCATTCTCACTCACATACACCTCCTTTGTAACCTTCCCATCTTGCATTTTCTCCATGTGTCCAAACCAAATCCACCTCAGACTTACACATCACTCTCTCAGTCACCCCACACTTCACTTGACACCATAGATAGGCATTCACACCCAACCAAACAAACCACATCTCCCATACACATACAGTATATCTCATTACTTTTTCCCTGTCTCATCTCATCAAGCCACACACTCTTCTCAAATAACTCATTGATATTGTCACCTATTCTAGACTGTACCACTTTATTCCATATCTATGTTTCAGGTTCATATGTATGTCAGGGTCAGCAGGACTATGGTATATGTTTTCATTATCATTACCAATCTTTCTACTCTGATGTAACCAATCATTTGGGAGTGAGTTTTTGGAGGAAACACGGCATTAGAGCTATTGATGGATGGAGAGATAATTACAGTACACTACAGTACTTGGATAATAATTATATCTCTATACAGTACAGGGAGAGTGGATTAACTACAAACTACAGAGGTATCAGTCTGTAAAGGAGAGATTCACTTGTTGGTAAAATGAAGGGCTACTGATTTCTCCAAACTATACCATGAAACGGATCCCCTATTTGAAGGTATCTGTTTTCTGGCATATCTTGGAGGAATCAGAGACCTTCCAATTCACCGACAAGAGAATCTCCCCTGAAGCAAATTCTGCACGATGCATGTACAAATGGTTATTGAGAGGATGTGGAAGGATCAGGTGAGTTGGTTAGCGATGAGCAGAGTGACTTTTGTACTGGCAGAGGATGTGTGGATCAGGTGTTTGTAGCAAGGCAAATGATGGAGTAAGTCTGTGAAAAAGAGAATAAGTTGATTATGGTCTCCATGGATTAAGAAAAAGCTTATCATGCAAACAAGAAGTCCCAGGTTAGATTACAGGGCTACCAGAATTGTTGGACAAATTTTCAAGCACCTATACAGTATTCATGAAACTACGAGACAAAAAGCAGAAAATAATAAGTCATTGATTAATATTTATCAACAGTGTGCGATAAGGTCACAAAATCTAGGGAGAGAGTGACTGATGCACAGCGCCTCCTACATGACCATAACTTTTCCCACGTATAAAAGTATTGCTTTAAAATGCTTCCCACATTATCTATGCTGATCCTGATTTGCCATGATAAGTGCTTCATAGCTTATTTGGTATTCTGTACAGGAGACTTCATACATATAAACAGTCAGTCTCTGTAGAAAGCAGCTATATCATCTCACAGCATTTTGGAATATGGTCAAGTATCTTCTATGCTATGAGTTGGTGACAATATAGGGGGATATTTTCTTGACATGTAGGTGTAGCCATGATACTTGAAGAACAGCAATAACCATCAAATCACCTCAATAAACCCTAGATATATGGCATGGATTCGATCTGACATCCTTATAGTTGGCAGTCCATCACGCTATCTACTCTGCTATCGTTCAATATAGAAAAGTAAACAGTTGGTACATATCCACAGCTGTTACTGCTACTCTGCATTTCACTGACTGATATGTCGCTCATATCACCTGAGTGGCAAGCTTTGTCCAACCACACTTACCTTTGTAATATTTATCATCTGCAAATATATTTGACTCTTGATACAAATTCTAACATATAAAACAATCCTCCTTTAACCCAGACTCAGTAGATCACTGTCTTAGTCTGTATGGTGATAATGGCTGGAAAATCTTTGAGGCTCTTAAATATGGGACAGAGTGGAGAATGTCTATCTATCTATCTATCTATAGCTCCGACGCCTCGTTCCCTCCGGGAACTCCCCCCAAGGGGGTGGCCACGGCAGAAGTGTCTCCAGTTCTCCCTGTTCCAACACTCCCTCCTTACTTGTTCAAGCCCTCCTCTGCCCCTCATGTTTCTCTCCTTTACATACTCTTCCACTCTGTTCTGCCATCTAACCGGTGGTCTGCCTCTCACACCAGGTCCTACAACTTCACTTCCATACACTTTCTTTACAAATTCCTCGCCTTGCATTCTCTCCACATGTCCATACCATCTCAATGTATTACGTTTCACTCTCTCAACCACTCCACACTCAATACCAATTGCCTTCTCACTCATACCACATCTCTCATATACATTCTCATTACTTTCTCCATCCCATCTAGTAAGTCCACATGCTCCTCTCAAGTAACTCATTTCCACAGCACCTATTCTAGACTGATGCGCCCTATTCCATGTCCATGTCTCCGACATGTATTTCTTCACGCTATCTCAAGATCCTTCTGTGTTTGCCATTAGATTCAGTAAAACAGACTAGGCTACACTACAGGCACAGAGGCAACAGTACTAGAAGCAACTGAAGAAGAGCTTTGAAGGAGTTTTCCATCTCTAGACATATAGGGTTACAATATCAAACTTCTACTTTGAGGAAGAGGCTTTTCGTCACTCAATTCATATTGCACAATAATGCATACTGAGCGACAAAGAGCCAATTCATATTGCACAATAATGCATACTGAGCGACAAAAAGCCTTTTCCTGTAAGAAGTAGCTCCATAATACAACCCATAATCTACAGAGCAAGGAAAACTAGTGAAAATTCAATGGATTTATAAGTGCAATGTTTCCTTCATAGAAATCGCACTCACTCACCCACTCACATTCCTTCCTTATCTTATAACTCAGCTTTGGCCGGACTATGGAAACGCTTCACTTCTGCTTGGGTTGCATTGTGATAACGCCGTGACTCCATGTCCAGGCGGTGTTCTGCTCGGACCTGTCGAGCTATTTCACTTTTCCTGGCCTGTTTAATGAGAAGCATGTGCAGGTTTAAGGGGAGATTCTCTAGTTGGTAAATTGGAAGGCTACTGATTCCTCCTAAATATACCAGGAAACAGACATTCTCAATGATACAAATAAGGGATCTGTTTCATGGCATTGTTTGGAGGAATCAGAGACCTTCCAATTTACCAACAAAAGAATCTCCCCTTAATTAAGTCTTTTGCAAACTACAGTAATTCTAATTGAATAAAAAATCAATGTCGTGCTTATAAAATGCAATACAGTAATTATTCCCTACTCACTGCATGCATCATAATAATAATAATAAAACATATTTATTTAACACTTATCATTTCCCACACTCAGTAAACCATATAAACTATAGTCATATTTAACAGAAGCCTGCCTGGGAAAACATTTGGTGGTCTTCAATGGGGGAGTGAATGCAAAATGAAGTGGTGGATTCAAGTATTGATTTGTGTTATATCAAAGGTCTATTGTATAACTTTCCTGTGTAGAAAAGGGAGAGTGTAATATAACTTTCATCAATAACTATATAGTACACATAATATGACCAAAAAAAGGAGACATAACTAAAGTCTGCACCTGTCAACTCACCATTTCTTTTTTCATCTCGGCTATCTCCTTCTCCTTCTCCTTGAGGGCTTTCTCCCGAAGTTCTTCCTCTCTAGTGTTTGGTGACTTGAGGGCCAGATATTTGGTTTCCTCCACCCACTCTGATGCAGCTGGCTTTACATCCCTATTCAAAACAGATTTAAAAGTTAAGCTGGTTATATATTTCACGAAAAGATCAAGCATTGGTTTAATATAAAGATGTGGAATGTCAAGCCTTAGTACATTATTCTGATCTACAATCCAGCTCGTACACTCAATACCATCTACAATTCTCTTTTGTTAATGCCAATAATTAGAGGAGTGGTGCGCCTTTGTATTGTCGGTTGTTTTAGGTTTGTCACTGATAACAAGAAAGAATTGGACCCAAAACATTGATTTCTTTGATTTTCCCAACCCAGATCAAGATAAAACATGAATGACACACAACAACTGTAGTTATAAACACTAACTCTAGTGCTCTCCAGGATTCATTTCTGGATAAAAGTTGGTTGTGATGGTCATTCAATTCACTATACATAAGGTTCAATAAATAAGAATATACAATCATACCTCCATTAACATGTGAACCTGCTTCTGCAATCCTAATGCACTAAAAGAAGGATTGCAAATAAACCGCAAATAAACTTGCCACTAATTGGCCCTTGGTGGCAAGTTTATTTGCAGATGACACTGTGTTGATGGCTGAGAGTGAAAGGGAGTTACAGAGAGTGGTGGACGAATTTCAGTATGTGTGTAAATGAAGAAAACTGAAGGTGAATGTTGGTAAAAGTAAAGTGATGGTATTTGAGAGAGCAGAAACTGAAGTGATTGACTTTGCTACACCTTACAGAGTAGGAGTACCAACTGGGACAAAGTGTGAGATAACTCTGAGGGGTGAGAGGATGGAGGAAGTGAAGGAGTTTAAGTACCTGGGTACAGTTCTGTGTAAACATGGAAGTATGGAAGGAAAAATTAGGGAGAGAGCAGTGAAGGGTAGACAGGTCATAGGATTACTGGGGAGGATTATGAAGGGTAGAAGTGTGAGTATGGAAGTGAAATTAGGACTACAAAATAGTATAATCCTGCCAACACTGACAAATGCGTCAGAGACGTGGACATGGAGTAGGGCTCATCAGTCTAGAATAGGTGCAGTGGAAATGAGTTACTTGAGAGGAGCATGTGGACTTACTAGGTGGGATGGAGAAAGTAATGAGAGTGTGTATGAGAGGTGTGGTATGAGTGAGAAGGCAATTTGTATTGAATGTGGAGTGGTTGAGAGAGTGAAGCATAATACATTGAGATGGTTTGGACACATAGAGAGAATGCAAGGTGAGGAGCTGTAAAGAAGGTGTATGGAAGTGAACTTGTGGGACCTGGTGTGCGAAGCAGACCGCCGGTTAAATGGCAGAACAGAGTAGAAAAGTATGTAAAGAAGAGAAACGTGAGGGGCAGGGGAGGGTTTGACCAAGTAAGGAGGGAGTGTTGGAACGGAGAACTGGAGGCACTTCTGCCTAGACCACCCCCTTGGGGAGAGTTCCCGGAGGGAACGAGGCGTCAGAGCTATAGATAGATAAATAGAAGGATTGCATTAACAGGTGTTTGAAAACCCCAACTCTTTACCGTGCTTCAACCCAGAGTCTACTTCTTGACTCCTTTAGGTACTACCTGGTACAAAAAATATTTGGTACCCTAAATTATTGTCCGTTGTAAATTCAATTACTACACCAAGAAAAATACTATAGGCATAATATAAAGCATTATCTACTGTGACAATATTGTAAAGCAAAATCAAAACTATCTTTACTGCAAGTCAGGAGAAAAGCTGACTTCCCAAAGTTGTGGAGAGGATAAGGAAAGAAGGGAGGGAGGGCAGCTCTAATAGGGTCAGTGATAGGGAGAAATTAGTGAAGTATGGTTGGCAGGAGCCCTAGAGTCAGTAGAGGTACCAGGGCTTAATTCCATCCAAAAAATGAAAGTTAAGTTACATGGTTACCAACTACTTAGTATAAAAAATCATGTTAAAGGAGGTTAAACTGCTTTAAAAGACAGAGATTCCTTCAGCAAAATCATACTGTGTTAGACAAGCATGTACTGTCATATCACGTGTTGTCAGAAGTATGAAAGTACAGTACAGGTACAGTAGTTTGCAGAAATATTTGAAGATTAAAAAAACTTTCAACAAGACACCATCCACAAAGAAAATAACAACAAAAAACTACTGGCTTATTTCACAGTTGACTTATAAAATACTGTATTGTGCACCTCACCTATTAGAGAGTAAAACATTAAGGCATGGAGTTGGATCAAAAGATGGTGGTAACTGTACACTGTCTCCAACCACCTGCCAACCTGACGCCTCCATTACTGCCTGTCCTGCATCGTGCCTCCACACTGCATCAACGAAGGTTTTGTTTGTTACCTTCAATGACCTGCCAACAATAATAACAACAATTATTACAAAACCCCCTCCCCCAATATGGTATTATATCATCCCACACCACAGTACAGGAGCCATAGTAAGTACAACGTCCAGGTCTGCTTAGAATAGCGTGATGGAGTATTGAGGATAGATTCTCTTGTTGGTGAATTGGAAGGGCTCTGATTCCTCCAAACTATGCCAGGAAACAGACACCCTCAATGGTATACTAATAATGGATCTGTTTCACGGCATAGTTTGGAGGAATCAGAGATCTTCCAATTCACCAACAAGACAATCTCTCCTGAAACCAGCTCCAGCAAGAATGAGACAGACATGATAAGTGTTGTCCTGTAATTGGTTCAAGGGTATGTCAGATGATTCCAAACTTCAACAAGACCTGGATACTCATTATGGCTCATGACTGTACAGTACTCACATGTCAACGATGAACTAAACACAGACAATCATTTAGCATAAGTTTATAATAGATCTCTGGGACAAACTGGTAAAAAATATCAACAGGCTTATTGGTGAAGAGCGAAGTGGCACAACAACAAAAACCATTGATTTGTTAATAAGTGGTGGAGGATATTTTGATAAACTTTGGTTCTTCTTTTGATGATATTGGGAAACTTGAAACACAGAAAAAAATATATATTTCAACAAATGAGGGAATACGAGGCCACATGTATATAAAAGTAATAGAACATGTTATGACAATGTTCAGATTGATGGTTAATATAATTATACGATTGGTATGAATGGATTCATATCTATGTGCCTATGGAGGCTATGACATTTCTTGGATCCAATTCAGTGACTCTAGGACCGTGCTAACAGTAGATTGTGATTGTTCATAAGATTGTTTTGAATGGACAGTCTTGCATTGTCCATACAAAATGTAAGGAGGAAGTATTGTTGGAGAAACAGATGAATGACAAGCATGAACTCTATCACAACACCACAGGGAACTCCTACTTGCCTGTATTTGGGATCATCTGGATGCCTGACCACATTTCCCAACAGTTTGATCATGAGTTCAATGCATGTCCTCCTGTCCTTGGAGCTGAGTCCATCTAGGAGGGTAAGAGCTGCCTCAATATCTTCCATTGTTCTGAAAATTTATTTCTTATCAGTGAAACATGTCGAATCTTTAAGCAATGGCATCCTTATTGAGGAAAACTGTCGCCAACCATGAGAACAGTCAGTACAAGAGGCCAGATCAGACCTTCTGTAAAGTTTTGAAGCATGTCAAAACTTTCAGAATCTGCCACCATTACCTGTATTAATTTCTGATTTTCTTTTATGGTTAACTGCAGGATTAGAGTTCTCACTTATAAAACCTTTCAGTCACTGACTTTGATTAGAGACAAATACAAAATAATCACTCAGTACTGGAGAAAGTTAAGTATCTTTCATCTGATTATTGCACTGAATTCATGTGCGTAACTATACAGTCGTCTCATTCATAATATTTTTTTATAAATTTCACCTTTAAAGCTTAATTTAATGTTTCTGGACAGTACAGTAGGCTACTTTTGGGATAGTTACACATCCTATGCATTCTTTCCATTCTCCAAAACTATAGTGTCCATTACCAAGATTAATGTGAGGTGAGTATTCTGTATTAGCATTTAGTATTGGTAGACACCTTCATCACATTGGGTTTTTATCTTACAGTAGGCTATGGTAATCTATTATCCTGTCACACGAGGCTACTCGGTCATCCAGGTTACAAATATTAGCCTACTTCCCACAGGTGTTAGGGCCGTAGACAAGAAACATTTGTTGTATATACGAGTGTAGTACAGTTAATGATGGCTCTGTAGTGTACGGTATCTATGGAGTCATCGTACCAGTACCATGCCATCTTTAACACCATGGATATTTTTGCCTATGAGCCTTACACTCAGCAAGGTAGAAAGTTTATAAATATATTTTCTTACTTTTCTGCCATCCATATTCCCTTCACCCCATCTTCAAGTTACAGTAGGCCCTCGGTATAAAAAGATTAAATTAAGCACTGTCTTTTTAACACAGGCTTAGTAAATAACTTAGTCTGTATGATAATGAATAACAAAAGCCTGAGAAAACATTTGGTGGTGGTTTTCAATGAGGGACCGAGTGTAAAATGAAGTGGTGGATAAAATGATTATTCATTGTATATCGAGGATCTACTGTACAACTTTTAAAGCATTAAATATATAAAAAAGGATAAAAGATAATAATAGTACCAGTAATATAAACATGATCATGTATTTCTAAAATAATTTTTTAAATTGTGGCCTCAATGAAAAATATTATATTATGTAACAACTTTTCATCATGAGACATTATTTTCAACATTAGGTACTTAATATAAGATACAAATATAATATCAATTCAATCAGTATATTACAGGATAATGCTTGCAAGAATTCATATGTGCTGTACTACTGTTTATAGGAAAACATCTGTCCTCATTAAACTGCTTGTAGCTCCTGAACTATTCCTTTGTATTTTGTTTTTCCTCAAAATTGTAACAAGCAACAGACTCCCTCACTGTTGGTGGTGATTTCCTACCATTTTTTTGGAGGAACCATTACTGTAGCCTATAAATAAGGAAATACGCTGTAGAGAAAGTTAGAAGGCTAAGGATTCTTCCCAAAACTATACAGTACCACCATACAGAACCCTTACTAGTACTGTAATAGTGAAGACATCCATTTCCTGGCACAGTTTAGAGGAATCAGAAGTGCTCCAATTTACCACCTGAGATTCACCCATTAAAGTGCATTACCGTATACAAGAACATTGGTGGTGTTTACAATGGCATGGTACTGATACAATGACTCCATGGACACACTACAGAGTCATTGTATCGGTACCACCCCATCATCTACACCTCTAATATTCTTGCATACAATGGTCAGGGTCACGGTCCAGGGATGTGTAGTTCCAATCCCCTAGCCAGGGATGGTGAATATTATATTAACAATCTGTCAGACCCATACAGTTTCCTTCCATAATATAATAACAGAGTACTTGAAGTATCCTATGATTACTGTTTAGGTGTATGGTATTATGCATAAAAGCAAGTTATGAGAATGGGCTATATACAAGAAAAGTCATGGGATACAACAGGTCTTAGATACTATATACATTTTTTTTGCTATAGATTACTCAAGATTAGCATTGGCAACCTTACTTCCACATATAATTTTCACAAAATATTTCATGCAATGAAATAACTACTGTATACGGTAATGGTACTGAAAAGTACTTGCAAAAATGCATATGCATTCAATCACTTTGCAAAATTATACATCCTGAATATTAATGGTAAGCTATGATTGATACAGTTACCTCATCTCTACCATTAAGCAGCTAGTGATGTACATTTTCACTTCATGTTACAAATAAATCACAAGAAATGTGACCCTTGGATTCTAAACAGTACAATGAGATTGGTGAATATTGTACATCTGGTAAATAATGAACCATTCACTTCAGTCTAAAGCTGTGGTTGGTGTTTCATTGTACAGTAGGCCTAGCTCGTTTGCCTTTTGCAAGTAATCATTGGATAGAGCGATGACATGACTTTTGTCTTCTAAATTTGACTAAAGAACAGCACATGGCAAAGTTTGGAATAATTTGTAGTTTCCAATTCACCATTATCACCACATGCCTGTTAAATCTAAAGTAACAGTTAATTTAGTTGTACAGTATTATATCATTACTAGGCATTGCTGCAGCTGTCTGCAAGACCTTTCAGAACATAATAACTCTCATTTACACATGGGTTCACATATGCACACTGAATAATTATAGTATTTCTGCACTCCCCACAATGTACACCCACCAACAAAAGCACTGTCGCCTCACAAAGCACTTCTTGAAGGATAGGTCTAATATAAAAGCTAATCATCAAATCAACACATTCATCATTTACATTTACAATATCCAGTCAGCAATTTAATGAACTTCTCTGGCACTTCAATTCATGAGCCTGTGAAGCTTATAGCACAATATACCGGAATGCTTCAGAACTTGGCAGAAAAGGCAACTAGGCTACTGTACACTTTTGTTAATGGCTCTACACTGGCTGACATTTCATTGATAAATGATAAATTTTATTTTGACTTGTCCAACATACCAAACATAATTTTCTAGGAATGGTGGATTTATTAGGGTAGTTGTTAATAAATCCCCTAATCACATTCCACGTTGCATAAAACTCATGTTTACAATGCACTGTATCATCTGGTAAACTGCATGTATGAATGAATGAATAGCCACAGTGAATCAGATGAAACAAAGGCCACCTATACAGATATAAACCATGAAATCCATCCCATCCTCTCCCCAGTAAAGAGTGTATGCCAATAGCTCTGAGGCAATAACACTGCTTCTCATCACTACAGGATTCAGTGTTTTCCTGGTGTCCAAGTGTATTGTACAGAATTGAGCCGTGTGCAAGAACATTTGTGGTATTGACAATAGCGTGGTACCAATACGTCTATATAGACAAACAAAAATGTCATCTTACCAGTATCAGGCCATCGTCAACACCATGAATGTTCTTGCATATGAACCATTGATTGTCGCCTATTCCCATTCAGCCATTGTCAACTCCCAGTCCCGGTTACTAATGAAAGGTGTGTCAATATTTGCAACAATAAGGTCTCCACAGTAAAGACACTCTCCTGCTACTATGCTGTCAATCTCTGCTCGGATCTGCTCCCTATCTCCCCATTGCCCTACAGATGTTGTTCCACTTTCATCATTTGATATTGCTATTAGTTTCCCCTTTAACTCGGAGAGCTTCTTTCTCTTTGCATCACTCAAATAATCTGAGACTGAATCAGAAAGACAATCTTGGTGAAATTTATGAGAACATGGAAACAAGTAAAATGGTCTGGTCAGTAGGGGATAGTCACACTTGCAGCAACGATCTTGTGCGTGTACATATGAAAACTTCTGCTTAAACTTCTGGATGTCTTTACGGATACTCTCAGCGGCCTTTGAAGCATCATCCATCTCTTGCTTCAGGTCTTCAATGTGTTGGTTATACTCCTGCAGAGAAGAGCAGATGGCATCCTTGAACTGGTCAATGGTCACAAAATCAGGGAAGAAAGGGAGGATGTCTTCAATCTTGATTAAATCACACTCCCTCAGCACCTCCATTGCTCGAGCCACATCCTGCTGCTCCTGAACCACGTGTGCTGCGATCATTAACCACAGTTTCTTTCTCAGCTCTTGGTCATACTTGGGCCGGTTTGCTGTTGCCTTGGCCAGGGCAGTGTCAATTTTCAGTGCCAGTTCCACAGCTTGCTGATACAGTCCCATTGTGGTCAAGATGTGGACACAAGCTCGGTCTTCTCCAACAGACATACACTCCCTCAGGGCAAACTTTACGTCATAATGAACACTCTGGCTGTCGTCGTCCTGAAGCTTTAGATAAGGAAGTAATTTGTCAGGAGCTTCCACAGTATACAGAGTTATCAGGAAATTATGTAGCACTTCATCAGTGGCCTTCAACTTATCCACACAGTACTCTAAGTATTTCAAAATATCAGCGCCTCTTCCCTGAGTAGTGTGACAATGAATAAGGCAAGGAAGAAGCCGTATTGGATCGATCCTCCTACCCTGAGCAATGAGAGCATCAATTGCTGGGCTTGGCACTGCCTGTAGGAGGGCAGGGAAATGCTGATAGAAGAGTTGCTCTGACCCTCGCACAGACATAACATCCAAGGCCTCAATGTGACGGCCATGTCGCATCAGGTGGCGCAACACACGGTCATAGTCCTTCAGCATGAGTGACACACTGACATAATTGTCTTGGTCGTCATGTGATGAAAGCAACTCATATACAGCACTGGCATTGTTTGTAATGCATGATCGAACTTTAGGGTCCTGAAGAAATGTTTTTAGCTGCTCATTGTACTCAATGTACTGTGGTGAGGTGTGTCTACCTGCATCACGTAAGTTTCCCAAGTGTTTGAGATATAGTTCCAGCAGCCACATCACTACAATGGTCACTTGAGTTTGTTCACTAACCTTTAAGGAGTCTAGCTTCTCATGCAAGAAAATGTTTAGGGCTTCTTCTTGCTCTACATCAACAAATTTCAAGCTTATCTCTTCAAAAGATGCTATAGTCTTTGCAAATAACTTGGCACTTTCAAGGTATTCTTTCTTTTCAAAGAGGTCCTGAGCTTCCCTTAAAAGTACCACAGACAGTAAGTTTGGGTCTGAATTGCAGTGCCTTTTGGCCAACTCATAATTTCCTTGGTCTAAGTAAATCTGCCAAACATTCCTACCTTCTCTATCAACTCTATATTTTAGGACCCCTCTTTCTGCATAAACCCAAATGGTTCCCATCTTGGGGTCTTTTGATATGCCAATGAGCTTCCCACATTCATCAGGAATTGTACCTTCAAACACCACTTGATTGTTGAGAATGCACAGTCCACGTATCTTGTCGGGCCAGACTATAAAGACATGAAACTCACACACGATCATCCCACACGGTACATCATTGTCCTCAAACCCTTCTGGGATTGAGTGAAGTTTTCTGTTAATGGTCAAGTCATCTGATACTCCTTTCCAGTCTATGTCACCAGTGTAGACACCTTGGTTTGACAGCCAAGCAAAGTGTTTGGGAGATAGAGAATTAGGAGGCTGGTAGAGCTGAAGCCACGAGTTTTTCCATTTGCTGGCAAGTTCAACAAACCTAGGTGGTAGGCCCAAATAATTACTAAATACAGACATGAACATTGGTCTCTCTTCCAGGGACTTCACACGGCCAGAGAACTGATAGAATTTGTCAGATGTTGTGCACAAGACAAAAATCTTCTGCTCATCGGATGGACAACTGCGTACCTCCACTGCTGTCACTACCACTGGTCCATCCTTGCCAATGTCAAACACTTGCTTACAATATTCCTCGTGGCTTGACTGAAATATGCGCTCGTCAGAAGTCAGTTCAGTCTCTAATATCAACCCCCTCGCAGTGCCGACCAATATAGGGCCAGTCTGACTATCCATTTGGTTCCTTGTATTCCAACCAACAGCAGTCACTAGATGGCCCTTCAATTTGGTGGTGGATTTGGGTTTGCTGGAGCGGAATGGGAGGTACAGGGTATCCACTGGTGTTGTTCCGTCCCGACTAACGATGCTAATCAAGAGATGGTGTCCGGTGGGGTCCAGGAACAGGCCGTGTATCTTGGCTTGTACGGCAAACTTGCTGACGTCCACTTCTTGATCTTCTAGGATGCCGGTACCGCCAGGCGTCCGAAGGTTAATGCGGACCAATTTCTTGTTAGCCATGGCATACACAAGGTGGTTATTGGACACCACCAAGTGTGTGACGGGGTGAGGCAGAGACATGTTCACCCGACGGTCCATCAGGAATATGGCCGCTTCCTCCTCCAGCTTCTGATTCTTGAATGCGGTGGTGCCGAGAACCGACTGCCTGAGGCCGCCACCTGCCCCAGTCCCCACCCCACCCTGCTGCATAGAGTCATACTGGTCAAACACAGTTGCCATTGTATTGGTAGTGGTGGTTGCTGCCTTCAAGATAAGTCACTTGGGTACCGAGTCAGTTTATCATACTCTCTCTGCAGTACTGTACGGTACTTGGTTATATGGCTTGATACATCAAAGTTCTACAATACCATAAATTGCAAGTTTGACCCTTATCACATATTTTCTGCCTTGCAATACCCGGTACTGCATACACAGGATATAGTTAATTTAAACAGTACCACATCAGTCTATGCTGCACATCCAGATAATATTGCCGCACACTTGCAGTTCCCAATCCAGTACGAACAGTTTCCTGTAAATACAGGGATCCCAAGATGCAAAATTAGGAAAAAGTAAGTGTTAATGTGAAGCATAAGTTATTGCTGAGTGTTTAGTTCAGTTGTAATGTGGAAAACGTTCACTATCACATCACCAATTTCACTGTGCAATAATTATAAAGCTAAGACAAGCAAGATTTCTGTTGAACCAAGAGTATGTTGTACACTTGGGTTTGTTACAGTAGAGTACAGTACAGTATCTATTGTACTAACAGGCTATTGAACACTGGATAGCTTGTATTGTACAGTCCCAGCAGTTAATAATTGTACACACTAGAGGTTTGTTGTTGTAACACTCGATAATGAAAGGTAATTGTTGTTGTATCATCAGGAGACATGTGTGTAATAGTTAAGTTAGTTAATAAGAACCACGGAAACAGGGAATAGAAATGCACATAAATAATAAACTACAATACGAGTGAACAGTCTGACCTGAACTGTATTATTAATTTGTTGTTTGGATAATATTATGTCTGTTGGAGTACTAATGGTGCCTCCAGAATGCTGCTGTAACGTTAGCTTATTAATGTTTTCCTGATTTATTTTGGAGTACTAATGGTGCCTCCAGAATGCTGTAGCTTACTAATGTTTTCCTGTTTTCCTTGGAGTACTAATGGTGCCTCCAGAATGCTTTATTTACTAATATTTTCCTTATTATATTTGGGTTCAGCACCGCCCACCTCCACCACCACCAAGCCTTATGATCAATGTATTGTTATGATACCTTGGACCATCTCAATCACTGAAACAATTTTACATCTTTTAAATTTATGCTTCCCCTTTCAGCCAATCTTAGTCTCGTTTCCTCCACACTTACTTGTCAATGCTAAGGATGATGATGGTGTAAGTTGGTATGAGAAAGATTTCCTTCGATTACAATTTTCCTACTAACCAGGCGACAGTGCTGGAGGGAAGAAGGAGAATTGGGACACCTTACGTCACTTATTTACACCATGGAAATTATACCACGGAAATTATATTATTATACTGTCAGGCCAAATAGGAGTTTACATTTGGCCCTGTAGTGATAATGTACATTTAAATTCACTGTACTATATCTGTTAGAAATTCAGTTAACGTGACTATATATGAATTAACATACACATATTTTTTAACTTCTTTATTTACTTTTAGTACAAGCCTCAACACTCTGGGAAACGTTGCCGCTAAAGGCCATCATGAAGTTATTTGATACATGGTGGGAAATCAATAAGAGTAAATATAGGTAAACAATTGCAGTAACACACATACAGCCTCATAATATATGTCAGCGCAAGGTGTAACAGAAAACATCTCATTCAGGGATGACTATAACTGGAGTCTTTTTCCTCCTTCACATTAAACACCAAAAGATCGTTCAAAATAATGCACTTTGAGGTTTAACTTATACACCGGATCAAGTGCATTCACTCACATACAAGATTTCACCCTTACTTAGTAACTATACATACCTGTGAGGAATTTATTGGAGAGTAATATGTTGCCGTGTCAGCGTGATGAACGCAATTGTAGGTTCTGGGCTATTGACTGAAGTTGCTAAACCCGAGCTGCATTAACTCTATGCGTATATGAATGTTAATTAATGCATATTGTGTGTTCCAATACCACAAAACAGGATAAATAAATGCAATGGCAGGTGAATTTACGAAATAAAAACAACATACAAGTGAATCAAATCGATAATATTTGTACAAACTCAACCTTGTGGCAACTTGAATTGGTTACCTTCACACATCTCTCAGAGATTTCCGAGCGAACGGGAATACTACAGGTTAATGTTTATTTTTAGGCGAGTAGCCGAGTACAAACCTAACTTAGCATACCAGGGAAACACTTGTTGCTTCAACTGAGGATGGGGTTTACAGCTTGTACTTAATTGTAATTGTTTATGGCACTATAGGTTAAATTAGGTAGGCCATAATATTAGGCTTCATGGAGAACTTTACATACATTGAATTGAATTTACTTGAAAGGTTTTATTGTTGCAAAGGCATACAACAAAGAAGAAGGCCAGAGCATGCTATAACCAACCCATAGACAAGTTATAAATATATCATAAACCTCAAGTAAGAATAATGGACATGAAAGCAACCGTGCCAAGCCATACGAGCCAACTAAACTTGCATACAATCCCTGCTGAAACAGTGACGAGTATCGAACTCCCGACCTCCTGCTGCGAGGCGAGATCGCTATTGTTGCACCATCTGAAAGAGTAGTAGGCTATTTAAATTAAGTACGATGAATGGGGATAAATCTTAGAAGCTGCAGCCACAGAACAAACTGAGTCCCTAATCAACACCAGCTGAACAAGTGGCCTTTCCTTTGGCCTCGTTCACTTATTATTGTTAACCCTATCAACCCTTCTAGTACTGAAGTTGGTGTCCTAGTTGTAAGTACAGTATATATTAGATAAATATCGAATCAGTCTTACAGAATCAAAACAAATCTAGATCCTCCCGTTGGGAATTCCTGGAAGAGGCGACTTATTCACGTCTCATTAAGGGAAGAACCTCATTTTGGTCAATTCGAGGGTTACTACATTATTCCTCCAAACAATCCCAAGAAACAAATCACTTCATTGTACTGATATATAGGAGATCTGTTTCGTGACATAGTTTGGTGAATCCAATTGACCAAAAACAGGTTCTCCCCTTAAGAACCCTGTGATCTTGTTTGAAAATTGGAGGCTTCTGATTCTTCCTAACCATGCTACGAAACAAGCTCCTCCCCTATAGGTAGTGTTTCGTGGCAATATTTGAAAGGATTCGTTTATCTCCAATATTCTGACAGTCTGACTACATCACAGGGTCCCTTAATTAATGCTATCCAATGTTATCACAGCTAGCGACACTGCACGACGCTTATCTAAGAGGCCAAAGGTCAGTTATTCTCGTCTGGGAATTGATATTAGTTTAGTCCAACCCAGCCAGACTGACTGCACCATTGTTAATTGTTGTGAAATATACAGGAATACTCGTGTCTGTATATACAGTGACGTTCAATAGTTCTGTATCACCTTCCAATAAAATGAACTTGAAATAATATACAGCAATGTGAAACTCTTTATAGCTATTTATAACTGAAAAATATTATATGAAACTATTTATAGCACTGAAAAAATCGTGACACAACCTCTTCATATTTATCAGTCTTATTAAGCTGAGTATAGACAAGAGACAAAGCAACAGACAGACAGACAGACAGACAGTGGGCGACTCAGCTGTTTGGTTGGGTTGACGGGGAACATATCGTCTTTAGTGAGGTAACCTTTGGGAGGCTCGCTTCTCCATCACTCTGCCAAAAATAAAATGCTGGGTGGGGGAGCAGGAGGAGGAAGACCCCTTTTCAGCTTCACCAACATTATCTCCCTCCCTCCCTCCCTCCCTTCTTCCTTCCCTCCCTCCCTCCCTCCCTCCCTTCTTCCTTCCCCCTCTCCCACCTAACCAAGCTGCCGCCCACCCATCCATCCAACCAGGCCATCCATACACCCACCTACATACCTACCAACCCACCCACCCACCACTCTCCTTCCCCCTCCCACCTGCTTCTCCCACCTACTCCTCTTCTTCCTCGGCGATGTATAGTATAGTCGGGGTTAAAAATTGTGTCCCCTCTGCAGTCGCGGACGTAAGTGGTGTCGAACTCTGAGATTAAGGACCCTGTGATCGTGTATAATAATTAGAGGCTTCTGATTCCTCCTGACTATACCACGAAACAGGCTTCTTCCATGTACAGTAAGTGGTGTTTCGTGGTGATATTTGAAGGACTCAGTTACCTCCAATTCTCTGACTACATCACAGGGTTCCTTAATGGACGGTAAACTCGGATACCATAGTCTCTAGCCCAGCTGAGTCAAAGCCCAAGATCTGAAGCAGGCGATTTATGGACGACAGATCACCAAAAGCCTCTATTGGTTCGAAATGTATGTGGCCTGGCGATGGTTTGGGTGGGCTGTCGTCCAGAAACCCATGCTTCCCCCTCATCAACAGGATAGAAGGATACTAGCTCAAGAGAGAATTATAAAGGGTCATAACAGTTCATATTACCCGGCTAATATAACTCACTCTGATTGGTCCACCTCAAAAAAATGGATACTGGAGATTATCGCTGATTGGTTAAAACCTCATGGTCATTATTTCAGTGTTATTATTAGTTCATTACGAGTCGTGCACGTGTGAATTGACTCGTATCACCTTATAGTGTGAGAGCAAACCAAGATAGACAGATTACACACTCGTCAATGTCTCGTTTCATTATAATTTAAATTACAAGGTTACGTTAAATGTTCTGATATTTTAATTGTGTCTGTCATGTTCCCATTCTCTCTCTGTCAAAGGGAAGGAGAATGGGAAGGTTTTGGACGAGAGAATGGGAAGGGTTGGAAAAAAAGAATGGGAAGGCTTGGAGGGAAAATGGGAAGGGTTGGAAAAAGAATGGGAAGGGTTGGAAAAAGAATGGGAAGAGATGGACAGAGAATGGGAAGGGTTAGAGGGATAATGGGAAGGGTTGGAAAAAGAATGGGAAGGGTTGGAAAAAGAATGGGAAGGTTGGAGGGAAAATGGGAAGGGTTGGAAGAAGAAGAGGAAGGATTGAGAAATAAAAAGGTTGACTTGAATGTATACTTTGAAATACGTTAACCCGAACATCACGCATGCAAATTTTAAATTGCTTTACCTTTGTGTCGTAAATGAAGATAAACAAGAGTAGAAATGCACTTTGCCTAGCCAGACATATAGGTCATGTAGCCCATTGAAGTTATAGATGTGTCTGTGTGTCATAAAAGATACTGAAGTATAGGAAGAAATAGACGGGAGTTAATAACACAAACCACTGCACCAAACCTCTGCCACACTAGTTAGTAATATGAATACAACATTAGCTGGGAAATGGTATGTATGGCCTAGCTGAGTATACAAGGAATCTCTACCATTTCATCACAACACAACTCCAAACTAACACTGTCTCCTTCATGGCTCAGTGATATCTTTTACACAGTCTCTTCTGATCACTGGAAATTAAAAGATTGGAGGAACAGGAGAGAGAGAGAGAGAGAGAGAGAGAGAGAGAGAGAGAGAGAGAGAGAGAGAGAGAGAGAGAGAGAGAGAGAGAGAGAGAGAGAGAGAGAAAGAGACTGGGATAAGGAGGGAACAGAAAAGAAATGGAAATAAAAGAAGATGGAGAGGGAGAAGATGGGGGGAATAAAAGGAAATAAAAGGAAAAGAGGGACAGTTGAAGAATTGAGAGAAAGAGGCTGTGTCAAGGAAATAAAATAAGATAAAAGGAAATTAAATGGAAAGGAGAGAGAGAGAGAGAGAGAGAGAGAGAGAGAGAGAGAGAGAGAGGCGGGGTAAGGAGGGAGCAGTAAAGACAGGAACATAAAAGGAGAGAGAGAGAGAGAGAGAGAGAGAGAGAGAGAGAGAGAGAGAGAGAGAGAGAGAGAGAGAGAGACTGTTTTAAGGAGGGAAGAGAAAATAATATAAAAAGAGAGAGAGAGAGAGAGAGAGAGAGAGAGAGAGAGAGAGAGAGAGAGAGAGAGAGAGAGAGAGAGAGAGACTGTAGAAAAAAGTAAATGAGTCCTACAAATATTGCCACGAAACACACACACACCTATAGGGAAGGAGCGGCGTGTCTCGTGCCATAGTTAGGTGGAATCAGAAAAGCCTCCAATTCCCTACATACACGATCACAGGGTCCTTAAGGGGAAATTGATTCTCTTGTTGACAAATTAGAAGGTTTACTACTGACTCCTCCTAACTATACCATCGAGAAAACAGATGTCGCCTTTAATGGTAAACATAGTGGATCTGTTTCATTGGCAATTCATTTTTGGTACAGTTGGACGCATGAATGGGTGGTACAGCCCAGGTGAAAGATACTTGTCCCATTTGAGTAACCAGTGTCTATTATCAGGTACTTGCTTTTTATTACCATCCTCAATACTGACGTCTGCCCCTCCTATTTACCAACCTAACCTAACCTAACCTAACCAGTGTCTATTATCAGGTAATTGCTTTTTATTACCATCCTCAATACTGACGTCTGCCCCTGATGTCTCCTATTTGGCACTATAAGGAACTTGATATTGGGAGAAATTGACCATCTTTTACTTGGGCTGTACCATCCATTCATGTGTTCAACTTTACATTGGAGTGCCTTGATTCCTCCATAGTATGCCAGGAAACAGGACCAGATGAACAAAAATAATGGTGTTCTGTTGCTTGGAATATTCGGTTGCTCCAGATTTACTAACACACACAAAAAAAATTCCCCCTTAATACCAATTCACCCCAACATAATTAATTAAGAATCTAACCTTAAGGGGAAGTTTTGTGTTGGTAAATCTGGAGCAACTGAATCCTCCAAACAAACTATTCCAAGCAACAGAACACTATTATTTTTGCTCTTCTGGTCCTGTTTCCTGGCATACTTTGGAGGAATCAGGTACTCCAATGTACCAAAAAAGAATTACCACCTTAATTTAATGATCCCAGCTGCATAAATTTTAGGCTATGACATGTATACGTTCCCAACAAGACCATTATTTTATTTTATTTTATTTTATTTTTTACAACGACTGTGAACTGAAAATGGACACTAACCTAACTTCTCCTCAAGCAAGAGGTCAAAGGTCATACTATTTCCGTAGGCGACACAACATTTACAGCATCCCTCTCTTTCTTTCGTTTATTTTTTTTTTTATTAATTGCATTCCTGTTTGTTTGTTTTTCTTCAATTTCAGATCGTCACTCCAACATTTAATTAAGGACACTGTGATCGTGTTTGAAAATTGGAGGCTTGTGATTCCTCCTGACTATGCCAAGCAACTTTTAAGCTTTCTTCCATATAGGTGTACTATATATATGTATGTGTGTGTGTGTGTGTGTGTGTGTGTGTGTGTCGTAGCAATAATAATCGAAGGACTCATTTATCTCCAATTTTCTGACTACACCACAGAGTCCTTGATGGGTTGATAATAATAATAATAATAATAATAATAATAATAATAATAATAATACACTATTGGTACAGTTGCGAACCATAATAAATATCCATGCAGGCCTGCTTCGAATTGTCTGATGATTAATATTGAAATGAGCCCCAGTAAGTTTCAGATAAGATTATTATTTTTTTTTTATTTTTTTTTTTAAACCTCAACCTTGGGACTGTAGGCTGTCAGTAGCCCGTGACTCTTGCGAGGCCCCGAGATTATTGGGTGTCGCACTAGATGAGACAGTGGAGCTTCGTGGTGGTGATGTTGGTACCGTAGCTTAATTCTCTTCTGTCCCACTAGATGACCACCACACCTTATTTATACACGTCACTATCAGGAGAAAAGGGCAGCTATAATGTTGGTACCGTAGCTTCTCTCTGTCCCACTAGATGACCACCACACCTTATTTATACACGTCACTATCAGGAGAAAAGGCAGCTATAATGTTGGTACCGTAGCTTCTCTTCTGTCCCACTAGATGACCACCACACCTTATTTATACATGTCACTATCAGGAGACAAGGGCAGCTACACCGTCGTTATCATTTGTTCATTGGTAGGCTATATGTCAAGTGATTCCATATTTCATCATGACCTGAATACTTTTTGTGGCTCGTGACTGAAACAGGACCAGATGAACACAAAATAATAGTACGCTTTTGGAGCATATTGAGTGCCTCGTTTCCTCCAAAGTATATTATATGCGAGGAAACAGGACTAGGTAGGCTAAACACAAAATAATAGTACGCTTTTGGTGCATTTGAGTGCCTCGTTTCCTCCAAAGTATATATGCCATGAAACAGAATTAGGTGAACACAAAATAATGGTGTTCAGTTGCTTGGAATAGTTTAGAGGAATCAGATGCTCCAGATTTACCAACACTGTACTCCGGCCTCCATTAATTAAGAGAGATGTAGTCAGAATTTTGGAGATAAACGAGTCCTTCAAATATTGCCACAAAACACCTCCTATTGGGAAGGAGCTTGTTTCGTGGCATAGTCAGGAGGAATCAGAAGCCTTCAATTTTCATACACGTTGAGTAATTTGCCACCCACCATTATAGTCTACTGTACTTAGTTACTACCCTACTACTATCCTACTACTATACCCTGCCATGGTCATCTCAAAACATCACCTATACCCTGCCATTATCATCTCAAAACATCACCTATATACCCTGCTATAAGTATCTCAAAACATCATATATACCCTGTCATGAGTATTTCAAAACATCACCTATACCCTGCCATTATCATCTCAAAACATCACCTATACCCTGCCATGGTCATCTCAAAACATCACCTATACCCTGCTGTAAGTATCTCAAAACATCACCTATACCCTGCTATAAGTATCTCAAAACATCAAAACCTCTCTACTCTGACAGGTCAGCTGTTAGTCTGTTCAAACTCAAAGCAGCAAACTTTTGGATCTCGTCCCTCCATTTTTAAGAAACTTTTTTTGGGGGAGGTGGGTGAGGGGAGGACAGCTTCTACCTAATCACTACTAAGGGTGGACGACATAAAAAAGGTTCAAGACCACTGACCTTCAGTATATACCCTGCTATAAGTATCTCAAAGCATCACCTATACCCTGCCATGATCATCTCAAAACATCACCTATATACCCTGCCATGATCATCTCAAAACATCACCTATATACCCTGCCATGAGTATACTTCAAAACATCACCTATACTCTGCCACTATCATCTCAAAACATCACCTATATACCCTGCTATAAGTATCTCAAAACATCATCTATACCCTGCCATGAGTATACTTCAAAACCTTCTGCTAATACCCTGCCATGATCATCTCAAAACATCACCTATACCCTGCCATGAGTTCTGCTTATACCCTGCTAATATGATGAGATATAAATACATAACAGTTATTATTGGGTTACATCTGAGTGTAAAATGAATGTTTAAGTCCGCAGAATTTCTAGAGTTATATGTTTCACAACGAGTCGTCATAGATTTTATATTTTTCATTCTTCAGACGAACTGATCAGTAACCTCAGGAAAAAGAACTGTAAAATTTATTACAATACCAAAAATATATAGATAAATAAATATAGAAAAGAAAGGGATCGAGGCAAGGTTAATTATAATATATATGCTTGTGTGTTTGTGTATGTTGGAGTGGAAGAGAAAAAGTGCTAATTTTATTGTAATACGAAAAATAAAAAAAATAAAAAATAAAAAAAATAAAGATATATAGGAAAGAAGGAAGGTAGAAGGTATAATGTGTGTGTGTGTGTGTGTTGGAGAGGAAGGTAGAAGGTATAATATGTGTGTGTGTGTGTGTGTGTGTGTGTGTGTGTTGGAGAGGAAGGTAGAAGGTATAATATGTGTGTGTGTGTGTGTGTGTGTGTGTGTTGGAGAGGAAGGTAGAAGGTATAATATGTGTGTGTGTGTGTGTGTGTGTGTGTTGGAGAAAGAAGGAAGGTAGAAGGTATAATGTGTGTGTGTGTGTGTGTGTGTGTGTGTTGGAGAGAGGAAGTAGGCCTATAGAGGGAGGAGGTGCCTGTCATCTCTCGATCTATTCCCTTCCCCTCAGACCACAATAATATTATGAACTGTTGTCTAGTTTTCTCTCTGTTCTTCCTGATGCCTTTGATTTTTCACCACCAGGCCATTCTCTCTCTCTCTCTCTCTCTCTCTCTCTCTCTCTCTCTCTCTCTCTCTCTCTCTCTCTCTCTCTCTCTCATATTATCTCTCTCTCTCTCTCATATTATCTCTCTCTCTCTCTCTCATATTATCTCTCTCTCTCTCTCTCTCTCTCTCTCTCTCTCTCATATTATCTCTTTCTCTCTCTCTCTCTCTCTCTCTCTCTCTCTCTCTCTCTCTCTCTCTCTCTCTCTCTCTCTCTCTCTCTCTCTCTCTCTCTCTCTCTCTCTCTCTCTCTCTCTCTCTCTCTCATATTATATAAATTTTACAGATGACTTGAGCTAATCATGAACAAACTAATCCATAATCAATTAAATTTAACACACTAATCCATAATCAAACTAATCCAAGCTTTCGTTTTCTTGGTAGGGTATCCCAGCTTAAAAATTCTACCTTAGATCTCAATCATTAAGGGGGTGCAGGAATAGGGGGACAGGCTTGGGGGGGGGGGGTTTAGGGGGTGCGGGAATAGGGGGACAGGCTTGGGGGGGGGGGTTAGGGGGGTGCGGGAATAGGGGGACAGGCTTGTGGGGGTTTAGGGGGTTGCGGGAATAGGGGGACAGGCTTGTGGGGGTTTTAGGGGGGTGCGGGAATAGGGGGACAGGCTTGGGGGGGGGGTTTAGGGGGGTGCGGGAATAGGGGGACAGGCTTGGGGGGGGGGGTTTAGGGGGTGCGGAGTAGGGGGACAGGCTTGGGGGGGGGTTAGGGGGTGCGGGAGTAGGGGGACAGGCTTTCTACCCACCCCAAGCCTGTCCCCCTATTCCCACAACCCCCAAACCCCCCTCCCCCCAAGCCTGTCCCCTACACCCGCACCCCCTTAATTAACTCACGTCCATTTGTCTCTGATTAAATATATATATATGTATATATATTTTTTTTTTTTCACGACACACAAATACATCTATAACTTCAATGGGCTACTTTGGCTTGGTAAAGTGCATATCTACGAGTTGGTTTTTTTTTTTTTTTTTTTTTTTTTTGGCATTTACGGCACGAAGCAAAAGCAACTGGAATGTATGTGTGTAATGTTTGGGTTATCGTATTTCAAAGTAAATATTCAAGTCAGCATTAAAATGTTTCAATTATTCCCTCACTTTTTCATACCTTCTCATTCTCCGTCCAACCCTTCCCATTCTTTTTCCAACCCTTCCCATTCTCTTTCCAACCCTTCCCATTCTCTGTCCATCCCTTCCCATTCTTTTTCCAACCCTTCTCATTCTTTTTCCAACCCTTCTCATTCTTTTTCCAACCCTTCTCATTCTTTTTCCAACCCTTCCCATTCTTTTTTCCAACCCTTCTCATTCTCTGTCCATCCCTTCCCATTCTTTTTTCCAACCCTTCCCATTCTTTTCCAACCCTTCCCATTCTTTTTCCAACCATTCTCATTCTTTTTCCAACCCTTCCCATTCTTTTTCAATCCTTCCCATTCTTTTTTTCCAACCCTTCCCATTCTTTTTCAATCCTTCCCTTTCTCCCTCCAACCCTTCCCATTTTTTTTCCAACCCTTCCCATTCTCTCGTCCAAAACCTTCCCATTCTCCTTCCCTTTGACAGAGGGAGACTGGGAACATGACAGACACAATTAAAATATCAGAACATTTTACGTAACCTTGTAATTTAAATTATAATGAAACGAGACATTGACGAGTGTGTAATCTGTGCTATTTTGGTTTGCTCTCACACTATAAGGTGATACGAGTCAATTCACACGTGCACGACTCGTAATGAACTAATAATAACACTGAAATAATGACCATGAGGTTTTAACCAATCAGCGATAATCTCCAGTATCCATTTTTTGAGGTGGACCAATCAGAGTGAGTTATATATTAGCCGGGTAATATGAACTGTTATGACCCTTTATAATTCTCTCTTGAGCTAGTATCCTTCTACCCTGTAAGGATGTATGTGCAACTTGAGGGTTTGGACGCCCCTTCGGACCAGAGTCAATCCACTTTTTCTCTTGCACTGCTCCTTTTTTCTACCCTGTCGTTGGGAGGTTATTGTCTGTAAAGATGTGTGTACAGCTCAAAATGTGTATCTTTAGGACCCTGTGATCGTGTATGAAAATTGGTGGCTTCTGATTCCTCCAGACTATGCCACGATACAAGCTCCTTCCCTGTAGGTGGTGTATCGTGACAATATTTGGGGGACTAATTTATCTCCAATTTTCTTCAAGTCATATTACTGTAGAGAATAGGGAATAGATGTAATTTCACCACCATAGAACAATGCACTACAGTTGGTGTGTGATGTTATATGAACTGACACAAATTAAGACAATATGGAAGCCAGATTTGTCAGAAGAGATTTGTAAAAGATATCCCTCAACCATGAAGGAGATAGTGTTAGTTTGGAGTTGTGTTGTGATGAAATGGTAGATCGAGATTCCTTGTCCCCAACTAAGATATCACTCAACCATGAAGGAGATAGTGTTAGGTTAATGGAGTTGTGTTGTAATGAAATGGTAGAGATTCCTTGTATACTCAGCTAAGATATCACTCAACCATGAAGGAGATAGTGTTAGTTTGGAGTTGTGTTGTGATGAAATGGTAGAGATTCCTTGTATACTCAGCTAGGCCATACATACCATTTCCCAGCTAATGTCGTATTCATATTACTAACTAGTGTGGCAGAGGTTTGGTGCAGTGGTTTGTGTTATTAACTCCCCTCTATTTCTTCCTATACTTCAGCATCTTTTATGACACACAGACACATCTATAACTTCAATGGGCTACATGGCCTATATGTCTCGGTCGGTAAAGTGCATTTCTACTAGTTTTGTTTTTCGGCATTTACGACACGAAACTAAAGCAACTGTATTTTATCTGCGTGATGTTCGGGTTTTCGTATTTCAACGTAAATATTCAAGTCAGCCTTATAATTTTTCAGTCCTTCCTTCTCTTCTTCATACCTTCCCATTCTTTTTCCAACCCTTCCCATATTCTGTCCAACCCTTCCCATTCTTCCTCCAACCTTCCCATTCTCTGTCCAACACTTTCCATTCTCCCTCCAACCCTTCCCATTCTCTTGGCTAAAACCTTCCCATTGTCCTTCCCATATACAGAAGGGAGAATGGGAACATGATAGACGTAATTAAAATTTCTGAAAAATTGGCGTACTGTACGCTTGTCATCCAAATTACAATGCAATAAGATATGATTGAGCGTCTGAATTGGCGTTCCAAGGGACACCAAACCCCATAAAGCACTTCCCACATCACCGCAAGCAATCTCCCTCCCCAAAACGATGTCGTAAAAGAAGGAAGTGGAGTGAGGAAAGGAAATGGATTCCACCTGAGCGTCTAGGCCATACAGGTTTATGTAGCTCGTATAGTACTTACTGAAGACAGCAACCTCTAAAAACCCCAAGTCTTCCTCTCCACTCGATGTAATGTAAGTACAGAGACTGTAAAAAGTAAGGCCTGTCCCCCCTCCTTGTTTTGATGGTGAATAAACTTTGATAATAATGTTGTTGGTTGTCGTAAATGAGACGTGGTTGTATAATCTGACTGTTATTTTATGGTTTACGGTAAAACAGAGAAAGCAATCACTTCACTAAATTTATATAATTCACAACAATAATGTTATTAATATTCACCATCATAGTACTGGTGCCAAAACTTTACATCACGACTGTATAAGCAAAGATGAGTTTCAACAACTGCTGTTTCGCACTATCAAAATTTTGCAAGTGGAATGAGAAGCCTGGATTCTGCTTGAGTATTTAGAATTATTCCCATCAACTACGAGAGAGAGAGTGTGTCCACTTATCCAAGGTTTAGTGTTAAATGAGAGAGAGAGAGAGAGAGAGAGAGAGAGAGAGAGAGAGAGAGAGAGACTTATCCAAGGTTTAGTGTTAAATGAGAGAGAGAGAGAGAGTCCACTTATCCAAGGTATAGTGTTAAATGAGAGAGAGAGAGAGAGAGAGAGAGAGAGAGAGAGAGACTCTAAGGTATACAGTAGTGCTAAAAAGAGGCATAAGTTAAAGACGGGAGAGCTTTGCGACACCCCCCTCCCTCCCTCCCTGTCCTAGTGAAGGGAGGAGAGGCGCGGGGTCGAGAGGCTGGCTGAGAGCATAAACAGAAATCAGCTGATGAACGGGAGACTTGTCATGATGGCTCCTCGCTCGCCACAAGCCCCGCCCACATTTCTCTCAGTTGACCACTTGCTATTTCCTTGTGGTTAATTATATTTGCCGACACGTTTGGGTTCAGGCTATCATTATGCCTTGGCTATTTGTACTAAGCTTGTTCGCCTCAGTTGTTGTATATGGACAAAACGAGAATTTTTTTAACTCTCGAAGTATTATATATATACAGTATGTATGGTGATCACCCTATACCTGTTTAAGGTGTTTACTAATCCATATTCTCTCTATTAGCAAGTTGTTATTCTAATACAGCCATCAACGGTGTCTTATGGATGTTATAACCTGTTTTTATCATGCATCATTTCGAGCAAAACATATTACTCATCTTGAGTACATCTGCTGATTGCTGAACACCTGTTCTGGTTGTGCTGACTGACGCACGATCAAAAATCTAAGGCGGTGTGAAATATTTTCTATGCAATTTTCGAATCTTTTTCAGTTTTTTTAATGTATGACAACATTTTTACGAGTGGCTATCATTTTCAGTAATCACTACATAATAATTGCATTTGCGGTACCTAATAACATAATCGGTTATCAATGCCTATCATTTTCACTTAATAACGTCATGTATACTGTGGTCATCAAAAGTGCTGAAGCAAATTGCTTCCATATGTAACCAGGAAAAAAGTGATTGATCAATGAACTGTAGTGGTGGTTCCCCACCTGAGATGTTACTACTCCCAGGTCCTACGGGAGTCTGAGCAGGTCCCACCCTTCTCGTGCAACCCTGTGTGCGCAGACAGTCACAGGTTCCAGTAATGACTTCTCCTGACTTACAAGTACAATCCCATGATATCAATAATGTCTTTTGCTGGAAATTAAGGATGTAGCTACTGATTTGGAAGACAAAAATATAAATACGCGTTTTTAGCGTCGTATTTTTATCTTTAGATGCAAAAAACAGATGTAAAGTGATGAGTAACAAGGATGTGTGTGCTGGTGTCCGGGTTTAGGAGTCTGGGTTGGTCTGGAGGTGAAGACGCGCCTTGCCTGATTCACTGGTGAAGGTTGGTGCAGATGATTGGCGATGATGGTGAACGACTGAGATCGAGTGATATCTGGACCCTCGCCCGGCATCCATGGCCCAGGTGGCTGCCACTCCACTCAGTGACATGTAGACAGGACCCCATGACCTAGTGACGCGAGATCAGCCGCAAAAATAGGCAACTGGTGCGGAAACGAGACAGGGCCGCGGGACGTCCGCGCCTGCCTGCGGCTAGGAGCTTTCTTCCAAGAGTGTACTAATGTCATGGGTTGTTTTGGTAGCGCTGGGGCGAAAGGTGACGCCGAGGAGCTCAAAAAGCGGAAAGAAGCAAACAAGAAGATAAACAAGCAGATCCAGCAAGACAAACAAGTGTACCGAGCCACACACAGATTGTTATTACTAGGTAAAGACATACTTGCTCTGTTTATCGTCTGCTGTAGCGGCCATATTGGATCTTATTCTCCCCTTTCTCACATCTTTTAACCCCCGTATGGCATGGTGTACCAGCTAGCCGAACCCTGGGATGAGTAGGGTGTGGCTGGTGTTGCATGGGTGTGTGTGTTGCGTGTGTATGTGTGTGTGTTACGAGGTGCTGTGTTGGGCTGCTGTGGAGGCTGTGTTATTGCACGAACCAACGAAAAAAAATATATATAGTGTACAAAAAAAATATTACACCCCTCCCCAGTCACGGATTACGTAGATAACTGTGTGTGTGTTTATTTAATAAGGGCGTGGTGGTGTAGCAACAACATAATACCTTTAATTTTGTAATGTAGGTGAAGTGAGTGTAAATAGGTCATTCGTCCCAAACTAACAAACTAACTAGGCCTAGGGAGGGGGGGAAAAAAAGTGTACAAATTGATTACCCTACGTAGATTTGGAGGGTTTAAAAAGTCTCTCGTAGGTAAAGTGGTGTGCTACAGAATCTCCAAATTACACCAGGAAATAAATCACCTATTCGTAACATGAAGGTCGTCTGTCTGTTGGTTTGGAGGAATGGGTATCCCTCCAATTTATCCAATATTCTCCACATTGGCTTTGATGTGTGATAGATAGAATAATTAATGGTAGATCAAGGAAGGGAATGTGTTAAATAGGTCATATACAATAATAATAAGTTTGGAGGAATCAGTATCCCTCTAATTTAACCAATATTCTCCATTTTGGCATTGATGTGTGATTGAGTAATTGATGGTAGATCAAGGAAGGAAATGTGTTAAATAGGTCATATACAATAACAATATGTATTCTAAATTCTTATAGTCTTATGTTAACTACAGTACAGTTTATATTTATATGTAATGGAGGAATAGATTTTGTCAATGGGTGTGGACCACTGAAATATCCCTGTAAATTTTATATAGTCAAACTTCCTGATAGTGATACATGATTTAGCATAGTTTTTGGTCATTGATTTCATTACATGTTTGTATAGGAATTATTGATATAACATACATACTTGCAGTGCATTCACCTCTTTCATTCTACACTCATTGAAGACCAACAAGTGTATTCTCAGGCATATGTGATTTATTACCATACAGACTATTAATTAATCTACTAAGCCTGTGTTAAATATGTTAGTGTTGTATCAAGGGTCGATTGTTTTAGTATCAATACATAAGTAAGATTCATGGTTGAATATTTGCATACAAACTGCATTGGGTATAGTGGGCTTGAGGATCTTTAAAATCAGCTGGTGTGGAAATTTGTGTACGGGTAAAATAAATAGTACACGCGAATTATACCCTTCTCGTAGTCTCCCAGAATGGGTTTACCTCTATGTATTTATCTGATATATATCCAAATTTATTATGAGAAACTTAAGCCATTCATTGTTGGTTATTTGAAGCATTTGTACATACTATTGGCAAATTAGGAGTAGCCTACAGTACTTGTTTCCATCCATCAATCAGGAGATGGTAGTGTATAAGTGAAAGAAACATCCAAAAGAAGAAATAAGTGCAAAAACATTAATTTTAAAAATAGGCTGGACATACATGGACTCAAAGGGATGGTGGGTCTAAATAAGGAACTGCCATTAACTGAGCTAACAGGTCTTTTGTGGTTTCTTAATTCTTAGTTTTTGTGAATCCTACAAATGTTTTTAGCTGTTGTTTTAGGGTTTGTCTTGGTAGTCATGTAGCACAGTCTATTTGTAGATATACGAGTGTCTGTCTCACTGCAGTTCTGTGTGGTATAATGTTTAGAAATATTGAATTTGGACCCATAGTAGCTACTTGTATTGTAATTGCATGGAGAGGATATAGCACACGAAAAGCATGTACGGTACAGTGTCTATAGTGTAGGCCTATAGGAGAAGTTATAGTGCATGATTAGCAAGTACGGTAGTGTTTATAGAAGCATGTGGTAGTGCTTGAAGGAATTATTTACAGGTAAAGTGCATGAAAAGCATGATGTGTAATTTACATTGTACAGTCTGTACTTAACAGTCCCAGTTCATATTGTTGTGAACTCATTAGCCTCCTGAAGATGATTTTCATGATGATATTTGCTGTTAGGTGATGTTCAGTATGTCATTGCCACCACGTGAAGGCAACCCTCTCTAACACAGGATTAGGATGTAACATATGAAGAATATAAGACATACAGATTTAGGAAACTGCAGAATACCTGTTGACCCAGTTCTTGACAATTCTTGAATTAGACTCATGCAGGTGATTACATTTATCAGTCCAGTCTATTTTTGAAACTAAATTTATTGAGCCCTGTAATGTTTATTTTTGTGGCATGACTGCACAGTGATTTTGGCTTTAGTACTGTGATGACAGTGATTGTGCTAGACCAGTTGTGTCTCATAAGCTTTAAGGGGAGAACCTTCGTGTTGGTGAATTGGAAGGCTATTGATTCCTTAAACTATGTCAGGAAACAGATAACCTTTATGTTAGCAGGAAGGAATTTATTTTGTGATATAGTTCAGAGAAATATGTAGCCCTCCAACTTACTGTCAAGAGAGCACAGTACGGTACTTTACCCCTCAATACATTTGAGGTGTATCAATCAAGATAATGTAAAGTTGTGCTACAAACGTACCGGTAGGCTATCGTACTTTGATCCACACTGCATAGAAAGTTGAGAAGAGATTTTTAACTTAAGCCTATATCTTTGATATGAGCTTACGTGTGAGACTATCTGTGAGATTTTTTTATGGCATCTTGTCACTTTGCTTTGGTTCCTTTACTACTTGAATGAAGTTAAATAGATTTAAATATTTACATTCCCCTGAATGAAATAAATGGTGAGAGAACTCAACAAACGTTAAATGTTTTCTAATGGCATTTTAAGTCTTATTATTGATCTGTGTCACTTACCGCTACTTACAGTACTTAAAACTTAGGACATTGTTATGTACAATGTGGGACATCGCTTGTGAAATATTTGAAGTACTGTACTGTATTATAGTTATTATTCTTGCTTGGAGTTTGCTGGGAAAAAATGCAAGAGATGGCAATGTTTTAGTGATGCTTCCTCATTGTGACATAAATTCCTGTACTTGTGTTATTGCCAGGTAATTTTACACACTGTTATCATTATGCTCTTGTTCAAGTTAAGTTGCCACTTAAGGGAAGCTTCCCTACATAGGATTCTGGCTGAGTTCCATTCGTTTATATATATATATTTTTTGCTGGGTGGTTTATTGTGTGGAATTAGTGTCAGTTACCCCATAGAGTTTTCCTCCATCTCTACTGCTTGTTTGAATTTTGGGTTTTCTCTCGGTATGCTTCCTTCTTTTTTTAATAATTATTCCTTTCCCTCTAGTTCATACATGTTTCTTTTTCCCACCTCTTTCTGTTGTTCCATCCCTATAAAGGCCCGTGCCCAATAAGGTTCTTCTCTCTCTCTGTATCCATAAGATGAAAATTATTTTGGTTATTTCAATCTGGTCAATGATGAATAATTACTGTGTCTTCCTTTTGGCAGGTGCAAGATAAGTTAGAGTTATTTAAAAAATTTTCATTAAAGACAAGTACAGTTGATCCCTTAGTCTGTATGAGAATGTTTAACAGAATCCTGGGAAAACATGTACCGCAGTGGTCTTCAATGAGGGGCCAAGTGTAAAATGAAAAACTGGAAACAGATATTTGTTTGTGAGATATCTGGGATCTAAGCTAGGCTACTGTAGTTATGTGACAATAGTCAATTGTCTCTTGAAAGATTATGCAAATATATCCAAGGAAGAGCCTAAATTTCATGCTGTGTTAATGCAACATTTTAAGTTACATAGATGTAGTACAATAACCTAATATTATCAGTAAAGTGCTTTAGTTAGCAATTCTGTGCAGTAATTTGTCTTCCTAGTTATATATGTACTACAGTTTTGTTATTGCCTGTGATTTGTATTGTTTTTCTTTGCTCAGTTTTGCCACTTTTCATATGCAGTGCTAGTTTATTTTCAACTTTTTGTATCACATTACAATACAGTCCTGTACAGTAAGGACTTGCATAGTCTTTTTATTCACCTAAAGGCAGGAAGTAAGAAATGCAAGAGGGCAACTTAAAGCTACTTCTATTTTACCATGTCGGATGACAATACTGGACTACTGCTATAACAGTACAGTAGCCTACCAGGTATTATAAAATGGGTATTATTTGTAAAGCATTCTGTACCTTTCCTACATTAATGAGTACATTATGACTTGTATCCTTATGAACTCTGGAATTACAGTATGAACTCTTTACATGTGTGCATGTTTATGTGCTTGTACAGGATATTATGTGGAAAGTACCATACTATTTGCACATTATTAATTCACTGATTAATAGCAGATACTGTAATGAGTTATCAGTTAGGTTTTATTGATGGTTAACAAAATTAACATGAGAACAGGGAAGCCCTTGAGCAAAAACAACAGTAATTGTGTGTACAAATCCCAGTTTATTACATTCCCCAAGGAGGATATGTGATTAATTTGATGTTTACTTGTATTGTCAGTCTGGTTTTTAACAGGAATGTGTAAAATGTTTGACTGTACTGTACACTACTAGTTTTTGGTCAGTGATTGTATTGTGTACATTTGTGTGTCAGGCCTGTGATTGTACAAAACTTATTTATAGTCAGTTATTCTATCCCTCTGAGTGTCAGTGGTTTTTCGTCTGTTGAATAATTTACTATTTATTTGTTTATCATGACAAGTAGCAAGTTGAAAAATATGTATAATGGATTACTGTATGGTAATTTAACATGTAGATATTCTGTTGTTTAGTAACTACATGAGGAATCTTTCACAATGCAGGAACAAACATTGGCACTCAGAGGGATGTATACACTGGTTTTGGCCAGTAATGAATTGTATATCTGATGACTGTACTGATTGTTATGTCTCTCACTCCAGGAGCCGGAGAATCAGGGAAGAGCACCATAGTGAAGCAAATGAGAATTCTACATGTCGATGGATTCAGTGAAGAGTGAGTACTTATTGTCTTTATATTTTTATGATGTAAAGGCCTGTTCATTTTTGCATTTATGTTAATACAAAATAAATATGAAATGTGGAGCATTAATTATGGAAACACATTGAGTCTGGCAGTGTGTTGGTTTGACCTTGACAAAATGTTTGGTTATTTGTCAAGAAATCTTTAGCAGAGTATAGGTATGGAACTGGACTAGACTTTGTTTAGTTATAAACAATAATAGTTTCAGGACACAGCCTGCTTTTACTCCATTTACACTGGATGTAAGCAATACAGTAATGTTTATTGGTGTTTGTACGAGGTTCCTTTTGTACCCCCATAGAGGGAGTATTGCCTGTGGTGATGTGGTCAGTATAGTACTTTTAGGGTATTGGTGCCCCTTCAGCCCCAGCCACTCCCTTTCAAAATCTTTGTTTTCTTCGTGGCTGTTGGCTCACTTTTCTATTACTTTCTCCATCGAACTACCATACCTGCAGGGTCTTTCATATCTAGGGCTGTCTTCTTTCATCCTCAACCAATTACTTATCTTATACCTTAAGATTAATTCATGAATATTATGTAATTACTAACAAATAAAGTCTGTGGACTTAACCAACCCATATTCACCCTCTTTCTTACCCAACCCATATTCACCCTCTTTCTTACAAGGAGAATGTAAATATTATCTATTCAGGACTTTTATTATTGCCTGGATCAACCAAAATTGAAAACATCTTGCTTTCATATTTCCCAATCATCCTGTAAAATTTGCTCATGATCTGTCTAACTTTTTAAAATATTTTTTTCACTAATAACAAACAATATCAAAAATTATAACAGACAAGCAGACAAAAAAGAGTGAATGCATATCTTTCCACAAACTCCCAATGCAGAAGTACTGGTAATGATGCAGACCAGAGTTATATGTTGTCTGTAATTACATCATTTATGTACAAGGTAATGATACATGACTATTTTTGTTTCTTTCAGAGAGAAACGAGAAAAGATACACGCAATCAGATGCAACATCCGCGACGCCATCTTGGTGAGTACAATGGTTTGATTTTGTTGTTTTTACTCCCGGAAAAGAAAGGTTGATGAAGTATGCACTAGAAAGAATGGACATTACCTGTATAGAATATTCTTAGTTATGGACATATGTTGCATCACCAGCCAACTTATAGGATCTTGTGAAATCTTGTTAAAGGTTTCACAAATACATACAGCTGAAATTGCACATGGATCTGGCCTAGGCTAGTTTGCAATTGAACACACTTTACCCAAATCAAGGGACAAGAAATCCGTAACCTCTGGCCTCCTTGTCTATATACATATCTTCTTCAACATTTCCACCACAACTTGAAGCTAGGGAAGTTGTTTGTTTGGAAATAGTGTTGCATCTTAAGTGAAGAACCTTTTTGGTAAATTGGAGGGCTCGTGATTCCTCCAAACTATCCCAGGAAACATAATTATCACCTCAGTGTTAGGAATAGGGAATCTGTTTCGTGATATAGTGTGGAGGATTCAGTAGCCCTCCAATTTGCCAAAAAGAAGTTCTCTCCTTAACCAGTGTTGCAGCTGAGCCAACTATACATATTGTGTAATTGAACAGAATGGCGCCTAGCTTTATTCCCGAGATGAAACCACTCTATTGGTGACTTTGCATCTTGAGACAACTGGCATTTAAGGGGGAAGTACAGTGTTGGTAAATCTGGAGCAACTGATTCCTCCAAACTATTCCAAGCAACAGAACACCATTATTTTTTGTTCATCTGGTCCTGTTTCCTGGCATACTTTGGAGGAATCAAGACGCACCAGTGTAACAAAAGTGAATGTTCGCCTTAAGTGATTTATTACTGGACAGAATAATGATGAACACCATTGGAGGAAAAGTGTTTATTGATGTCTTACTACTGCTGCTGCTTCCTCTTAACTTCTTTTCTTTGCCCATGAACTTTTGTCTGATGTTCGTGTATTTCGTTACGTATAGTTTATAATTGTTGTCTGTTTGGTTATTTGGTTTCTTTTCTGTATGTTTACTTTTTATATGTTCATTGTTTTTCTTTTCCCTCTTCAATCTCTGCACAATAATTTTTACCCCTTCTTCTTTCATTTTCCAGGCACATTTTTCTTTTATCTCTCTTCTCTTTCTTTTTATCCGTAGAAACGAAACTAACCAAATCAATAAAGACTTCTCCAAATGGTGTTATCATCTCCACATCTGGCATTTGTTTTTATTTAACTGTACTGGGGCCACTGATATCAATTTACAGTTTATTTTTCTATTGCAGTTTGAAAATTTTCAATATTGTTAGAATATTCTTGGGAAACGGGACTTGTATTTTGGTGTACAGTTGAGCAAGTAGAAAGTGTAAGAAAGCTATGGCTGTACATGCATAAAAACTACAGTCGTCCCCCAAGATTATGCTTACATATTTAACACTTCCCATGTCATACAGGCCTAGTATAACCTGTATGGATATGAAGAACAGAGACCTGGAATAACATTTGGTCGTCTTCATTGAGGGTGTGTGTAAGATAAGATAGTGGATACAAGTACTGTATTAGTTAGTGTTAAATCAAGGGTCATATTAATATTTATGGGTTCGAAAGTGTTCACAGACGTTGAAAAGTTTCCAGTACCAGCCGTGTTGTTTGACTGTGATAACTGCATGGGACTAAATCATGGCACATAACTGCAGTATTGGCATTACCATAGTTATATTCTACCTGATTTCAATTTATATTTCAACTTGGCAAAAAATGACTTTACTCGTTTTTTCCCGTAAATTCAGACAGGAACACTGAGCGTTCCTGTAGTTCATTAGGAGCAATGTATATATGCTGGAATATATTAAGTAATTAAAATTAAATTATTACACATGCATCACACCTCTTCCTTACACATCCCGTTCCAACATAGCCTAAACAAGTGCTGATAAGGATGTCTTTGCTGTATCCTTTCTTTGTGGATTGATTCTGTCCTGTTGTTGTTGTTGTTGTTGATATTCTCCCGGGGCAGAATTGCATAGTTAAATCATATATGCTAGGGAGAGTGAAATGTTGCAGAGATGAACATGGAGGAGGGGATGAAAGAATGGGAGCTGCTGTTGGTACAATGAAGGAAACTTGGAACTATTGTAAGAACAGGATGAGAAACATGCATGGAACAATTCAATGAGCACAATAATTAAGCTCTCAGTTTGTAGTCCACATCTCTTAGACCTCATCTTTCTCTATGTAGAAATATAAAAGTGAGAAAAACATGGAACAATTGGAGAAATAGTGAACGGGACCAGGAACAGGAATTCGAATGTGAAACAGATGATGGACTGCCAATATTGATGAGAACACACAACAGGGATTGAACAGATGTGTGAATAAATTGCAAAGTGGAACAGTGATAAAGTGGCTTGCATGGATTGAAACAAAAAACAAGGACTCGTGTGATTATGGAACAAGAACAACAGTGGAACAATAGTGTTTGGAACATGGAAAACTGGAACCAAAATTACAAAGCAAGACCCACAAAACTTCAAAACCAAATTAGATTGCTTACGAAATATCACATAACAAAACCAACATAGATTGCTTACGAAAATATCACGTAACAAAACCAAAATAGATTGCTACCTGAAAAGTGACCAAAATGAAAAATAGAGCAGGATTTTGGACGAGTACTGCCACGAAGTAAAGGAACTGAGGCAACAGGTGGTGGGGTACTAAGAGGAGCAGACACAGAGAGAGAGAGAGGAAGGGTGGGGTGGGTGGGTGGGTCTGGATTCTGTTTTGTTCTTCTCTACTTCTGTTCCTCCTCTCTTCTCATTTTCATTTCTTCTCTTCTTTTGTTTCCCTTTTCTTCTCTCTTTGCCTTGCTCTTCTCTGCTCTCCTCATCTCTGGCCGGCTCCTCTCTTCTCTCCTCCTCCCTTCTCTTCTATCCTCCTCCCTTCTCTTCTATCCTCCTCCCTTTTCTACTCTCCTCTCCCTTTTCTACTCTCCTCTCCCTTTTCTACTCTCCTCTCCCTTTTCTACTCTCCTCTCCCTTTTCTACTCTCCTCTCCCTTCCTCTCCTCTCCCTTCCTCTCCCCTCCCTTCCTCTCCTCTCCCTTCCTCTCCTCTCCCTTCCTCTCCTCTCCTCTTCTCTCCTCTCCCTTCCCTTCCTCTTCTCTCCTCTCCCTTCCTCTTCTCTCCTCTCCTCTCCCTTCCTCTTCTCTCCTCTCATCTCCTCTCCCTTCCTCTTCTCTCCTCTCCTCTCCCTTCCTCTTCTCTCCTCTCCCTTCCTCTTCTCTCCTCTCCCTTCCTCTTCTCTCCTCTCCCTTCCTCTCCTCTCCTCTCCTCTCCTCTCCTCTCCTCTCCTCTCCTCTCCTCTCCTCTCCTCTCCTCTCCTCTCCTCTCCTCTCCTCTCCTCTCCTCTCCTCTCCTCTCCTCTCCTCTCCCCGGCTCTCCCTTCCTCTCCCTTCTGTTCTTCTCTTTTCTTTGTTTTGTTATAGTGCGTGAGGTTCGTGTCTTTGGTTCCATACGGGTTTGTCTTCCGTCTTTGCTCTCTGCTTGTCTGTTATGTGTTCTTTCTATAGGCTTCCTTTATTGCTCATCACGCCTCACTCGTCTCTATTTAGTTCGTACGTGTTTCTCTTTATCGCTTCCTCTCCTGTGTTTCCAGCCTTGGGAGGGCCCGGGTCCAGTAGACTTAGCCTATGGGGGTAATTCACTTGTTACATTTGGAGTGCCATAATTCCTCCAAAGTATGCCAGGAAACAGGACCATATGGACAAAAATAATGGTATTCTGTTGCTTGGAATAGTTTAGAGGAATCAGTTGCTCCAGATTTACCAACACTGTACTTTCCCCCTTAATGTCCTCACTTATAAAGTAAAGAAAATGAGCGAGAGAGCTTCATAATCATATCCAAAATCGTTCTTGATGCCTAGACACATCTCTTTTGTCGCTTTGGAAGGAGCACAAGTCGTAATAACAAGGAAGAAAGATGGATGAAGGTGTACAGTGTGTTCCATAGTTGTTGGTCAGTGGTGTATATTTATAAAAGATGGAAAATACCGGCTAAGGGACCCTGTGATGATGTTAGAAAAATTGGAGGTTAGTGAGTCCTTCAAATATTGCCACAAAACACCACCTCTATGGAAGGAGCTTGTTTCGTGGCATGGTCAGGAGGAATCAGAAGCCTCCAATTTTCATACACGATCACAGGGTCCTTAACTCTTGCATTAGGGAGTTGCTCTGCTCTTGCTCTGCTGTAAGGGTGGATCACAAAGCAGAAAGCGTATGTTGCAGCAGATAGATAGCAGGCAGATGGGTGGGGGGGTGAGGTCTGCTCTGCTCTGCTCTGCTCTGCTGTAGGGGTGGATCACAAAGCAGAAAGCGTATATTACAGCATCAGCAGACAGATAGCAGGCATGGGGTGGGGGGTTGAGGTCTGCTCTGCTCTGCTCTTGGGTAACTGCTTGCCCCGTGAGTCGCGCATGTCTGCTAAAAATAGATTCCTGGGCCATTCCTTCCACCCCTCCTTCCCTCCCTCCTTCTTTCCTTTTGACTTCCTTCCATCCCTCCCTCCCCTACCTCCTTTTCCTTCTTTCCTTCCTTCCATCCCTTACTTCTCTTCCATCCCTTACTTCTCTTCCTTTCCTTCTGACCTCCTTCCACCCCACCTTCCTTCCCTCCCTCCTTCCATCCCTCCCTCCCCTACCTCCTTTTCCTTCCCTCCTTCCCTTGCTTCTCTTCCTTTCCTTCTGACTTCCTTCCACCCCACCTTCCCTCCTTTCCTCTTTTTCCTCCCTCCTTACCTCCTTTTCCTTCTGACTTCCTTCCACCCCTCCTTCCCTCTTTTTCCTTCTTTCATTCAGACTTCCATCCCTCCCTCCTTTTCCTTCTTTCATTCCTTCCATCCCTTCTTTCCATCCCTTCCTTCCCTCCCTTTTCTTTCTTTTCCTCCTTCCTTCCCTTCCTCCAGATATCTTTCCACCTTTCCTCCTGATCTCTTTCCACCCCCTTCTTTTCCTTCATCCCCCATTTCCTCTCATTTTCCTTCTTTACTCTTCCCTTCATTCTTCCTGACCTTCTTCCACCCCTTCATTCCATTCCTTACTTCCGTGTTTTCTTTTCTTCACCCTCCTTTCCCCCCGTCCTTCCTCTTTCTCCGTCCCTCCTCTTTCTCCGTCCCTTCTCTTTCTCCGTCCCTCCTCTTTCTCCGTCCCTCCTCTTTCTCCGTCCCTTCTCTTTCTCCGTCCCTCCTCTTTCTCCGTCCCTCCTCTTTCTCCGTCCCTCCTCTTTCTCCGTCCCTCCTCTTTCTCCGTCCCTCCTCTTTCTCCGGCCCTCCTCTTTCTCCGTCCCTTCTCTTTCTCCGTCCCTCCTCTTTCTCCGTCCCTCCTCTTTCTCCGTCCCTCCTCTTTCTCCGTCCCTCCTCTTTCTCCGTCCCTCCTCTTTCTCCGGCCCTCCTCTTTCTCCGGCCCTCCTCTTTCTCCGGCCCTCCTCTTTCTCCGGCCCTCCTCTTCCTCCGGCCCTCCTCTTCCTCCGGCCCTCCTCTTCCTTCGTTCCTCCTTACCTCTGTCCCTCTTATTCCTCCTTGTCCTTCTTCCTTTTGTCCTTGGACCACTCCCTTCCTTTTCTCTCTTATTTCCTCCTTCCATTCGTCCTTTCGTATTCCCTTTATTCCCCCGTTCCTTCCTCTAGTATTTCCTCCATGTGTCCCTCCTTCCTTCCCTCTATCTCGCTTGCTCTCTCCCGACCTTCCTTTCTTCCTTCCACATTTATATTATCTGAACAAGTTACTCCACTCGGGAATCAAACCCCAACCTATTTTTACTCTGTCAACTTGTAACGCAACCTAGCTTAACCCAACCCAGCCTAATCCATCTTTAACCCAACCCAACATTTGACTCGGCCACATGTTTCCCCTGTATAATGTAATGTTTCGTGGTTGTGCGTATTATATTGGTGATTACGAGTAATTCTGGAAGCACAAGGTGGTGTGTACGTGTGGGTATGTATGTACGTACGTACGTTCATACGTACCTCAGACCTTGCCTTGAATGTTGATGTCTTTACACCAGCAGTGGAATCTTGATCACACACACACACACACACACACTTCATAACCACTCGTTTGACACTCTATTGTATTTTTCTGTTCACAAACGGAGTCTGCGTAAGATTGTTTTCCCTCGCGTCTGTTTGTTATATAGTTAATATACAACGTATCACACACTTATCGGCAATTTTGATCAAACTTTGCAGAATGATTAGGAATGAGTCCCATAAGTTGTTAGGACAATGATGGTCAGTCGTAGCCATTGTTAGTCAACATATTCTTTTACTACTAGAAATGGTTTCAAATCAACATCATGATGTAAACGGCTCAGAGATATATACCATGTATTGCAACCTATCCCCCCTTCCTCTCTCTCTCTCTATCTCTCTGTGTGTGTGTAAACATTGACTGCGAAATGCGAATGTACAGTCAGGGTATAAAGTTCTGTCGTCTCTCGGGTATGAGGGTCAACTATGAGAAGAATGGTGTCTTGAATGAGACCTGAATGTTTCTTATGTTGAATATAAACCCTGAAATTATCGGTCAGAAAAATACTCACGTCTCATTCAAGCTAACAATAATTATTCTCAAAGTTCAACATCACACCAGAGAACAGACAGAACTTCAGACTCAGACTGTACAGAACATGATCATAATGTATGTAGAATATGTATGAGTGTTGTGTTGATGGATGAATATGTGATGGGTGTTCTTCCACTATCCTGGTTGACTGACAGACTGCAGGCACCAACACTGATCTTATCTGGTAAATAATATCCACCGTTTTAGGAGGATATCGTGTTATTGTGGAGGTGACTTGTGTTATTGGCAAACCACCACTATATACGTATGTCAGGTGTGGTGTTGTATATACTCTTAATACTTCTTTAAGGGGGAAGTTTTGTGTTGGTAATTCTGGAGCAACTGAATCCTCCAAACTATTCCAAGCAACAGAACACCATTATTTTTGTCCCTCTGGTCCTGTTTCCTAGCATACTTTGGAGGAATCAAGGCACTCCAATGTACCAAAAAAGAACTACCACCTTAAGTCACAGCAGCGCTACCAAAACGTCGTCATGGAATTAAGGGGTTAACTAGTTTAAGATTTTAGGTTTTGTCATATTTAGAGACGCATGATTCGGTTGGACGTCAAGAAAACGGGCTGCCTTATTCTAGTTAATTACTCACGTCAATGGAGAATGTTATTTTCGTTAGTTTCACCCATGTTTGTTGTTAACTAAATATCACACTACGTTTTATGATCAAACTTCATAGAATGATTGAACATTAGAAAGCCAAGAAATGCTTAAATTTGATGGATCCAGGTCGAAGATGAAGGTCAGGAATGAATTTGATATACCGGTAATATAATTTTTGTAAGCCAGAATTAGTATATGTTATGCACACAGCACCACAGGCCAAGCTATGTTGTCGTAGCGTGTACAGTGGGAATATATAGATTATAGAGTATGTCAACACAGCTGGAGGTCAAGGCGGCTTCTAACACCTTCCTCAATAGTAAATACGTACTGGTAAGCGGTAGTAAAAATTGACGAATGGGGAGTGACATTCTGATCAACATTCGTGTTGCATAATGAATGAAGGAGTGATATTCTTATCAACATTCGTGTTGCATAATTAATGAAGGAGTTAAATTCTTATCAAAACTCGTGCAGCATAATGATAGAGGAGCGACATTCTTATCAAAGTTCATGCAGCAAATTGTGAATGTGGTGACTTTGGTTACAGGCCCTCGTGTCTATATATTACTGTTTTCTGCTATTTTTACTGCAGGGAATTGCCAGAAATTGTCTTGGCCTTCAGTAAAGTGACCCGTGAAGTTGTTGAATTGAAAGTTACATATTCCTTTATAAGCTATGTCACGAAACACTCCCTTTATTTAGAGAGGAATTCTGTGACTCAATTTGGAGGTCAGTTGTCTCCATTATTGTTTTTATTCCGGGTCCCTTAAGAGTGCATTTACATTGTTCCCCGACTGCACACTTTGCGTGGGAATGCAATCAAGTGCTTGCTAAAAACCTGATTAATGGACTTAAAACAGTTTGTTTAGATTTACCAGCCTGTTCAGGTTCTAGCACTGGCCAAATTATTGTAGGCCTATAATATACACATTCACGTAAAAGTTTGATAATTCCGCCAGCCAGCTATTACGATTCTACGTTACCGGCATCAGATGGTTGAAACTGTTTGTCTCAACACCAACCAGAAAAGACTATACAGATAAATCTAAAGGTCCGACTGTCTTCTGTCCATACCAATCTCACTTAACCCACTTGCGCCAGACGTTTTACAATAATACACACACACACACACACACACACACACACACACACACACACACACACACACACACACACACACACACACACACACACACACACACACACACACACACACACACACACACACGTACTCCACCTATAGTTGGTGAATTGTGTGAAAAGCTTGATACGATGATCATCTGAGAGAGTGAGCGATACGTGTCTCAAAGAGGGGAATAGAGATGATGATATATGTTTTATGCCAGTTACGGTGAGGTCAGTCAGTATAGGGTGTGTTACAAGGCCGTGAACAGTCACGTATGGGTATTTTGCCTTGGTAAATAAAAACAGCATAACTTTAAACACGCTTGAATTGGTTTAGGCTACAGGAGGTGTAGACGAGGGGGTCAGTAGTTTTATTATTTTCCAAGGCAGATTATGAATTTCTGCCAACTATTGACCCCCAACGTACAACATTTTGCCCCGACTTGAACCTTTCATTAATTACTATCGACCTTTAAAATGGTCGTTAATTTACACAGTGTAAAGGTATGTGTGCATTTGAGTGTAGCCTATGTGGGTACACGAGGTGAATATGTGTGAATGTGTGTGTTGAGGCAGTGAGTGGGATGGAGCTAGATGGTGTGAGTGAGAGTGGGGCACATGATTGGTATGTACTGCACACCCTCCTATCTCGAGGCTGCTGTGCATGTATTGTACAGTCGGCGGCAAAAGTCCTGTCGCCTCACTTGCTTCACCGAGGCACGCAATGTTCATAGACTCGAGATTATTATTAGGTGTAGAAAACGTGTATTTCTCGAGTCCATGAACACTGTGCCTCTCGGTGAAGCAGGTGAGGCGACAGGACTTCTGCCGCCGACTGTACACACACACACACATACATACATACATACATACATACATACATACATACATACATACATACATACATACATACATACATGTACTGCCTTTACCAAACCCATCCTTACACACACTATATTTGCTGTCTGCTTGGCTTGGGTATTTGGTTTTCATTCTACAGGCTTCCCCTTTTTGTTCGTTATTTTCCTCCCTCGTTTTGTAATGCAAGCTGCTTTTAATCGACTGTCTCCCAGCTTTGTAAGGGCTCAGTAACAATAGGCTGTAGCCAATTTTTTTTTCTCTCTCTTTCTCTCACACACACACACACACACACACACACACACACACACACACACACATCTTTTTATACTTCAAGAAGCGCTAGGTGAGACGACAGAACTTGAGTTAGCTAATGTAGTGAGTGTAATGTAATGGTGGGTGTTGGAGGGAAGTGTCGACGAACCCTTGTACCACGTTGAGACTACTTTCCAATATGAATGATGCAGGCTGGACGTCAACATCATGCAAGCCACACCACACCTCGCTGCATGCTCGCGAATCAGCCTCTCACACTTTTTCTATCTCTTTCTCCCTGCATCTATTTGTCTGTCTCTGGCTGGCTCTCTGTGTATGTCTGTCTCTACCCCTTCCCCCCCTCTCTCTCTCTCTGTCTGTATGCCTCTATAATTCTGTGTATGTATCTCTGTCTTCTATTTGTCTGCCCCTGTCTTCTATTTGGCTGCCTCTGTCTCGTTGAGTCTTCCCCTGTGTGT
>JAWQEG010004081.1:2500-12500 GCA_033782935.1 Petrolisthes cinctipes
GTTGGTGATGGTGGTGTTGGTGGTGTTGTTGTTGGTGGTGGTGGTGGAGGTGATGGTGTTGTTGTTGTTGTTGTTACAGTTTTCGATCCACTCCACCCCATTCCACTCTACTCCTCTACTTGTCTCGTCCACTCCACTCTGCCTCATCATCTCATTCCACATCTTCCTCATCCCTGCTTCATTCACCTCACCCCATCCATTCTCTATCTTTCGTTTCATTCACCCCTTCTCTCCATACACATTTTCCCTCTATCCACCCATCTCTCTCTCTCTCCATTCACTCAGTTCTCTCTCTCCTTTCCTCCTCCTCCCTCATCCCGTCTCTCCACCCATCTCCTCTCTCCTTTTCTCCTTCCTCTCTCCTCCCTCATCCACTCTCTCTAACTACCCTTCCCCTCTCCTCCCTCATCTCTCCACCCATCCCCTCTCTCCTCTCCCACTCCTCCATCATCTCTCCACCCATCCCCTCCCTCCTTTTCTCCTTCCCCTCTCTCTACCCACCCATCCCCTCTCCTCCCTCATCTCTCCACCCACCCTTCCCCTCTCCTCCCTCATCTCTCCACTCTCCACCCACCCTTCCCCTCTCCTCCCTCATCTCTCCACTCCACCCATCCCCTCTCTCCTCTCCCACTCCTCCCTCATCTTTCCACCCATCTCCTCTCTCCTTTCCTCCTCCCTCATCCCGTCTCTCCACCCATCTCCACCCTTCCCCTCTCCTCCCTCATCCCCTCTCTCCACCCACCCTTCCCTTCCCTTCTCCCTCATCTCTCCACTCCACCCACCCTTCCCCTCTCCTCCCTCATCTCTCCACCCATCTCCTCTCTCCTTTCCTCCTCCCTCACCTCTCACTTGGGCCAGCCTGTCCTGATCGACACTCGGGTGGAGATTGACCCAAGAGGGAATTGATCCAAGAGAGAGAGAGAGTGACTTGGGAAGGGTGGGGCTGTCAAGATGGCCGCCTCACCTCACCTCTCCCTACCTCTCCTCTCCCTACCTCTCCTCTCCCTACCTCTCCTCTCCCTTTTTCATGCCCTTCCAGTTTCCTTTTTCTCTCCTCTCCTCTTCTCTCCTCTCCTCTCCCTCTTCCATGCCCTTCCAGCCTCCTCTTTCTCTCCTCTCCTCTCCCTATTCTATGCCCTTCCACTTTCCTTTTCCTCTCCTCTCCTCTCCCTCTTCCATGCCCTTCCAGTTTCCTCTTTCTCTCCTCTCCTCTCCCTCTTTCATGCCCTTCCAGTTTCCTCTTTCTCTCCTCTCCCTCTTTCATGCCCTTCCAGCCTCCTCTTTCCCTCCTCTCCTCTTCTCTCCTCTCCCTCTTCCATGCCCTTCCAGCCTCCTCTTTCTCTCCTTCTCTCTTATTCTTCCAGCCTCCTCTTCCTCTCCTTTTTTCTCATCCTTCCATCCTCTTCTTTCCCTTCCTTTCCCTCCTTCCCTCCCTGTTCCACATCCTTCCATCCTCTTTTTTCCCTTCCTTCATCTCCTCTCCCTCTTCAATATCCTTCCAATCTTCTCTTTCTCTTCTTTCCTCTTCTTCCCTCTCTATTCCACTTCCTTCCAGCTTCTTCTTTCTCCTCTTTCCTCTCCTCACCCTCTTCCACATCTTTCCATCCTCTTCTCTTCCATTCCTCTCCTCTCATATTTTCTCTCTCAGCCACTTCTTTCTCTCCTTCCCTCCCTCTTTCACATCCTTCCATCCTCCTCTTTCCATTCCTCTTCTCTCTTATTTTCTCTCTCAGCCTCTTCTTTCTCTCCTTCCCTCCCTCTTCCACATCCTTCCATCCTCCTCTTTCCATTCCTCTCCTCTCTTATTTTCTCTCTCAGCCTCTTCTTTCTCTCCTTTCCTCTCCTCTCTCCTTCTCTCTTAACCAACCAGCCAGCCAGCCAGACAGCCAACCAATTCAAGTCTTCGTTCCCTCTTGGTGCTTGTAAACTTCTCCCCTCTGCTACTAGGTCCCCTCATCATCTCACAGACAGACAGACAGACACCCTCCTCCGTCCACTCGCCATTCACCTTCTTAATAGGGTGTTGCAAGTATAATATTTCATCTTAATCCGTGGTACTCACACACGCTCGCTCCCTTCCTCTTTCCTTCCTTCCTTCCTAACCCTTCCTTCGCCCTCTCCCTCCTTACTGGTGTTGGTGTTGTTGTTGATCTTGTTGTTGTTACTGCTGCTGCTTGTTGGGTTGTCTGAGCTCTCATCTATTTGTCTTTAAATACTAATCACACTGACAGGAATATCAAGCAGAAGGAGGAGGAGGCGTTTCAGGGTACGTGATCCCTCGCTTAGGCACTTGGGTTTTTCGCTGTATTTATTTATTACACACACACACACACACATGCATACATAGGACATACTAGCAAGCACACATGCATACATAGGACATACTAGCAAGCACACACACATACATACACACACATGCATACATGAAAGACATACTAGCAAGCACACTCACATACACATACACACACACACACACACATGCATACATGAAAGACATACTAGCAAGCACACACACATACAAACACACACAAAGACAGATACAATCAAGCACTCCTGATCACACACACACACACACACACACACACACACACACACACAGATACAAACAAGCACTTCTCATAAACGCTAGCACACACACACATTATACACGCATGCATACACAAAGACAGATACAAACAAGCACACCTGATCACGCACGCACACACATACACACACATTACACATGAATGCATACACAAATACAGACATACGTAACATACACACATATGCATGCACTCTCATAATATTACAAGCTGACTTTGTGGAATCTAGAAGTTGTGATAACCGGTTTCAAATTAGTTGTTGTAATTATCACGTAAATAAATCTGTAATTGTTTCTTGAGGGTATAACTTGGATGATGCAAAGTCGAGTTTACTGTGAGCATTAAGGTGGTAATACTTTTTTGGTATATTGGAGTGCCTTGATTCCTCCAAAGTATGCCAGAAAACAAGACCAGAAGAGCAAAAATACTGGTGTTCTGTTGCTTGGAATAGTTCGGAGGATTCAGTTACTCCTGATTTACCAACACAAAACTTCCCCCTTAAGGACCCTGTGATCGTGTATGAAAATTGACGGCTTCTGATTCCTCCTGACTATGCCACGAAACAAGCTCCTTCCATATAGGTGTGTGTGTTTCGTGGCAATATTTGAAGGACTCATTTATCTCCAATTTTCTGACTACATCACAATCAGGGTCGCTTAATTAATGCAAACAATATGTAAACAACGATCTTATGCAATTATACTGTTACCAGACATTGCAAAAATATGTATGAATATATCAATGCAATATAATACTGTATATGCTGCAATATATCCATGCCAAAAGGGATTAATGTGAAACGGTATAAAAAGCTCAAATAATAATAATAATAATAATAATAATAATAATAATAATAATAATAATAATAATAATAATAATAATAATAATAACAATAACAATAACAATAACAATAATAATAATAATAATAATAATAATAATAATAATAATAATAATAATATTAATAATAATAATAATAATAATAAGTAATAATTTATTGCCATGAGCATAAAAAACTTTCATAATATTGGATTGGAAATGATAACCAATACAATTTTATATCTAGTGAATGTAAACAACAATAACAACACAAATACAGTATAATATATATATATATAAATAAAAAAAATAAAAACTGCAATAGGTTCAGCACCATATGATATATATTTACTCTTCCAGTCTGATGAGTCGAATAATATAAACATTTATGTTCTTTTAATTTACCGAGTCCTGCTGAAAAATGGACAATAAATAATTATGAGATTTAGACAGATGAAAATGCCATAGAAAATAAAATAAGTTGTATGATATTTATTTAGGTTAGGTTAGGTTAGCTTAGAAAATAAATGAAGTTATATAAGATTTATTTAAGTTAGGTTAGGTTAGGAAATAAAATCAATTGCATAATATTTATTTAGGTTAGGTTAGGTTAGCTTAGAAAATAAATGAAGTTATATGAGATTTATTTATGTTAGGTTAGCTTTGGTTTGGATAGAAAATAGGATAACTTATATGAAATTTATTTAGGTTAGGTTAGGTTAGGTCAGAAAATAAAATAAGTTATATAAGATTAATTTAGGTTAGGTTAGGTTCCCTTGCCTTGCCTTGCCTTCCCTTCTCTTCCCTTCCCTTTCCTTCCTTTCCCTTCCCTCTACACAAATTATGTTCGGTAAACCTCGATTTCTGGCACCCTAGCTGGCACTCCTGATACTCCACCTGGCACTCCACTTAGCATCCCACTTGGCACTCCACCTGGCACCCCCTGGCATAATTTAACACTCCACCTGGCACTCCACTTCGCATCCCACTTGGCACTCTACCTGGCACTACCTGGCATTATTAAACACTTCACATGGCACTCCACTTAGCATCCCACTTGGCACTCTACCTGGCACCACCTGACATCATTAAATACTCCATCTGGCACTCCACCTGGCACCACCTGGCATCATTAAACACTCCACCTGGCACTCCACATGGCACTCAGATATAAACAACATTTATGGCTCAAAACAATAAAAACAACAACTACACTAATACCACAACCAGACTAATACAACAATAATGTAAATATACGAAAATTAACCATGATCATATTTCCATAAACTGCAATTAATAAAAAATCCAACTCACGATTAACATCTTTTGGACATATGTATATTTTTTTCTTTGGCCAGGTGCTGGAACTTAGACTATGGATTTTTAAGACTGCACAGGTCAGGTCAGGTCAAGTCAGGTCACATTATATACTAAGCCTAGGGAAGCACGTGACCTAAGTTAATTAAGGGTATATAGTGTTGGTGGTAAATTTGTAGGAACTGATTAACCCAAACTTTTCCAGGCAACAACAGGTCATCAATATTTCTGTTCATTTGGTCCTGTTTCCTGGCATATTTTGGAGGAATCAAGGCACTCTTATGTACAAAAAGAAAATGCAAAAAATATATATATAATAATAATAATAATAATAATAATAATAATAATAATAATAATAATAATAATAATAATAATAATAATAATCATAATAATAACAATAATAACAACAATAATAATAATATTAATGAAAATAATAATAATAATCATAATAATAATAATAATAATAATAATAATAATAATAATAATAACAATAACAATAACAACAATAATAATAATAATAATGAAAATGAAAATAATAATAATAATCATAATAATAACAATAACAACAATAATAATAATAGTAATTGTAATAGCAGTAATAATAATAATAATGATAATAATATTAATAATAATACAGTGTACTACCCCTCCCCTTCCTTAATTAACATGTGCCAAAACCGAGTTATATACCTCACCAAGAAAATCCCCCCCCCCACCAAACCACCCACCACACTCATAAATTAGGGACCCTGTGATTATGTATGAGAATTGGAGGCTTCTGATTCCTCCAGACTATGCCACGAAACAAGCTCCTTCCATATAGATAAGTGTTTCGTGGCAATATTCGAAGGACTCATTTACCTCCAATTTTCTGACTACATCACAAAGTCCATTAATTAACCCTAGGCAATATTTTTTTCATTTAAGGTCAGTCTGTGGGTCATAGGTCACACACTCTTGACATCTACTGTAATGAACAAATCAGTCTACATTTGTTATAAGTTTCCACGCAAAGAAGTATATATATATAATTTTTTTTTTTTTTTTTTTGCCATATAATAGTTTTCAAGCAAAGAAGAATAAGTTTTGTGTTTTTATGTTTTCTCATAGATTCGTTATAAGTTTCCAAGCAAAGAATAATATTTTTTTTGTTATATAATTGTTTCCAAGCAGAGGATAATTTTTGTTTTGTCATATAATAGTTTCCAAGAAAAGTAGTATAATTTTTTCTTTTGTCATATATATATATAATGGTTTCCAAGCAGAGGATAATAATTTTTTTTTTGTCATATATTAGTTAGTTTCCAAGCAAAAAACATATAATATTTTTTTTTTTTTTTTTTTTTTTTTTGTCATACATTCGTTGTAAGGGGGTATATAGCACATCGTTTTGGGTGGTAAATCTGGAGTATATGATTCCTCCAAACTATTCCAGGCAACAGGATACCTTTAAATTTACTTAATGTGGGTCTGTTTACTGCAATACTTTGGAGGAATCAAGGTTCTCCAGTCTATCAAAAGTATACCATCCAATTCAGTTTTTTTTTTTTTTTTTTTTTTTTGTCAAATAATAGTTTTCAAGCAAAGACGAAGAAGTTTTTTTGGTCATATATTTGTTTTAAATTTCAAAGCAAAAAATAATTAGTTTTTTTTTCATATAATAGTTTCCAAGCAAATAATAATAAGTTTTTATTTTATTTTTTTCCGTCATATATTCGTTATAAGTTTTCAAGCAAAGAAGAATAAGATTTTTGCTTTCTAATTGTTTTTATATCATATATTCGTTATAAGTTTCAAAGTAAAAAAAAATGAATAAGAATTTTTATTTTCCTATATTCGTTATAAATTTAAATGATATTTTCGTTAAAAGTTAAGGTCATTTTATATTCGTTATAAGTCTTAAATCAAAGAATAATAAGAGTTTTTCGTCCTAGGTTCGTTAAAAGGTTAGGTCATATATTCACTATAAGATTAGGTCAGAAATTCGTTATAAGTTTACATAAAATTGTCATAAATTCTGTGTATGTTGTAATCTAATATTTGTATCAGCAAAATGTGCCAAATGAAGAGATAAATAAAAAGGAGAGAGAGAGAGAGAGAGAGAGAGAGAGAGAGAGAGAGAGAGAGAGAGAGAGAGAGAGCCTTAGCCTTTAGCAGTCGAAGCGAGGCAGGACAAAGCAGGCAGGTAGGTAGGTAGGTAGGTAGGCAGGAAGGTAAGTAGAGGATTTAGAACGCAGGTGGCAGGCAGGCAAGGATCAGAGAGAAGGAAGGGAGGGAGGGAAGGGGGGAGGAAGGCAAGTACAGTAAGTATGGTGGAAGGGAGGGAGGGAGGGAGGGAGGGAGGGAAGGAAGGAAGGGGAGGGGCAAGTGCAGTAAGTATGGAGGAAGGGAAGGAAGGGAGGGAGGGAGGGAGGGAGGGAGGGAAGGAAGGAAGGGTAGGGGCAAGTGCAGTAAGTATGGAGGAAAGGAAGGAAGGAGGGAGAGAGTGGCTGGGTTAGAAGGGAACTACTGTAATGTATTCAATCAGAGGGCAAAAAAACGATTGACTGTGGCTGGGTATAATATGAACACTTGGGGAAAGGAATAGATGAAAGGTAGGGAAGGAACTATGCATTGAAGGTAAGTAGGTAGGTAGGTAGGTAGGTAGGTAGGTAGGTGGGTTGGTTGGTTGGTAGGAAGACTAGGTAGGTAGGGGGGTTAGGTGCGTAGGTAAGTAAGTATGTATGTAGGTAGATAGACAGATAGGTAGGAAGATAGGTAAATAGGTAGGTAGGTAGGTAGGAAGATAGGTAGGTAGGAAGATAGGTAGGTAGGAAGATAGATAGGTAGGAAGATAGGTAGGTAGGAAGATAGGTAGGTAGGAAGATAGGTAGGTAGGAAGATAGGTAGGTAGGAAGATAGGTAGGCAGGAAGATAGGTAGGCAGGAAGATAGGTAGGCAGGAAGATAGGTAGGTAGGAAGATAGGTAGGTGGGTAAGAAGATAGATAGGTAGGAAGATAGGTAGGTAGGAAGATAGATAGGTAGGAAGATAGATAGGTAGGAAGATAGGTAGGTAGGAAGATAGGTAGGTAGGAAGATAGGTAGGTAGGAAGATAGATAGGTAGGAAGATAGATAGGCAGGTAGAATGGGAAGATAGGAGTAGCAGGCATGAAAATAATGTGGATGAGCAAATAAGTTTAAAAGGAAGGCGAGGCAGGGAAGGGGACAGAGAGGAAAAGTTTGGCAGCAGGAGTGACAGACAGATAGGCAGACGGCAGCAAGACAGACAGACAGACAGACAGACGGCAGCAACACAGACAGGCAGACGGCAGCAAGATAGACAGACGTGTACGCAATCCAGAATAGAGGGAGGGAGGGAGGGAGGAAGGAAAAAAAAAGAAAGGCAAGATACAAGCCATTATATAATATACCGTACAGGTGGGAGTGTGGATGGTGGGTATAGAGAGGTGGATGGAGGGAGGGAGTGTGGATGGTGGATATAGAGAGGTGGATGGAGGGAGGGAGTGTGGATGGTGGATATAGAAAGGGGTGGAGGGGAATGGAAGGGGGGGATGGGATGGGAATGGAGGGAACGGGATAGAGGGGGCGAGGAAGGGGAATGGAGGGGACGAGGAAGGGGAATGGAGGGGACGAGGAAGGGGAATGGAGTGGTCGGGGTGGAATGGAGGGGAAGGGGTGGAGGGGGCAAGGAAGGGGAATAAAGGGGAATGGAGGGAAAAGAAGGGGAAGGGAGGGAAAAGAAGGGGAAGGGAGGGAAAAGAAGGGGAATGGAGGGGGGGATGGGATGGGAATGGAGGGAATGGGATAGAGGGGGCGAGGAAGGGGAATGGAGTGGTCGGGGTGGAATGGAGGGGAAGGGAGGGAAAGGAAGGGGAACAGAGGGGAATGGAGGTAAAGGAAGGGGAATGGAGGGAAAGAAAGGGGAGGGGAATGGAGGGAAAGGGAGGGAAAAGAAGGGGAATGAAGGGTAATGAAGGGGAAGGGAGGGGAATGGAGGGATCGGGGGTGAAGGAGTGAGTCTTGTGTGAGGTTAGTGAGAGCAGCTTGTGAGCGTCTCTGGGAAACAAGTCAAAATGGCCGATGTAGATGGGATGTTTACAGCCTACCAACCAGCCTACCAACCCAGCCCGTCCCAGCCTATACCAGCCCGTCCCAGCCTATACCAGCCCAACCCAACTCAAGACAATACCAGCCCTACCTAACCCAGCCTATACCAGCCCTACCTAACCCAGCCTATACCAGCCCAACTCAAGACTATACCAGCCCAACCCAACCCAGCCTAGCCTATACCAGCCCAACCCAGCCTATACCAGCCCAACCCAACCCAGCCTATTCCAGCCCAACCCAGCCTATTCCAGCCCAGTCTATACCAACCCTACCTAGCCCAGTCTATACCAGCCCTACCTAGCCCAGATTATACCAGCCCAACCCAGCCTATTCCAGCCCAGTCTATACCAACCCAACCCAGCCTATTCCAGCCCAGTCTATACCAACCCAACCCAGCCTATACCAACCCAACTCAAGACTATACCAGCCCTACCTAGCCCAGCCAATACCAGCCTCACCAAACCAACATACATACACACATATACCAACCAAAATCCTCTATTCCTTTTTTTTTTTTGGGGGGGGGGAGAATATGTAGCCTCTAATTCACCTTCTCTATCACAGTCTCCTTCGGCAGTGTCACTTTTTTTTTTTTTTTTTTTTTTTTTTTTGGGGTCGAGGTTTCTTTTGTTGGTAACTTTGCCGTGACGAGTGTAAAAAGCGTAGCAGGTCATGGCGACTTTATTAAGACAGACAATTTAGCCCTCTGCATTTGCCAGGAAAAATCGCCTGTGACCCCGAAAAAAAAAAAAAAAAAAAAAAAAAGTGGACTAAATTGAGTTGCCAGAGAAAAGTTTGGCAGCAAAACTATGACAGCACCTTTATTTCTGCTAATGAAACACTACGTGGTGAGGTTAGAAAGATGTCACATGTTAAATTTAGCTCTTTGAAGAATGGCAATATTTTTTTCCTATCCCATGAAATCACTCGTTAAATTTAGCTTTTTTAAGGACAATATAATATTTCTTATAACATGAAATCAGACGTTAGATAATTAGCTCTTGGAAGAAGGGTAATATTTTTTTCCTATCCCATGAAATCACTCGTTAAATTTAGCTTTTTAATTAAAGAAGGACAATATGATATTTCTTATAACATGAAATCACACGTTAATTAATTAGCTCTTGGAAGAAGGGTAATATTTCCTATCACATGAAATCGCCTGTGTTAGTCAGA
>JAWQEG010004081.1:17500-32500 GCA_033782935.1 Petrolisthes cinctipes
TTTACACACACACACATGCATGCTCTCTCTTATTTACTTACACATACTCTCTCTTACTTATTTACTTACACATCCTCTCTCTTTTTTACACACACACAAACACACATGCATGCTCTCTCTTACTTACACACACATCCTCTCTCTTTTTTACACACACACACACACACATGCATGCTCTCTCTTACTTACTTACACATCCTCTTACTTATTTACACACACATCTTCTCTCAATGCAAACACATCATTCAAGCAAGCACACGGTTGAGTAAGGAGGAGGACCAGTCAACTCTGAGATTATTCATGCAAGGTCAGCCTGGAGAATTAAAATGTCAAATGAGGGAGAGAGTGTAAAGGGCCAACAGGTGGTACGAAGGAAGAGAAGGAGGGTTGAATGAGGAGGAGTAGGAGGAAGAGGAGGAGTAGGAGGAGGAAGAGTAGGAGGAAGAGGAGAAGTAGGAGGAGTAATATGAGGAAGAGAGAGAGGAGGAAGAGAAGGAGGGTTGAATGAGGAGGAATAGGAGGAAGAGGAGGAGTAGTAGGAGGAAGAGGAGGAGGAGTAGGAGTAAGAGGAGAAGTAGGAGGAAGAGAAGGAGTAGGAGTCCTTAGTGTGTTTGAGAGGAAAATATCCTTTGGTACATTTAATTATATATCTAATTTAATCATATTTAATTTTATTTAATTATATATCTAATTTTATTTTATTTTATTTTATTTTATTCTTTATCTATAATGAATTCTATATCGACTTTGGACACATGCAGTTTCTTGTCAAGCTTCGGTTATACATAATTATTGTTGATGACAGAATACACCCCACCTAAAATTACCTCCTCACCCCAGATAAGATTACTTCACCCCAGCTAATATAACCTTCTCACCCCAGCTAAAATAACCTCACCCCAGATAAAATAACCTTCTCACCCCAGATAAAATTAATTCACCCCAGGTAATTCCTTCATCATCCCCATAATCATCTTCATATCCTTTCCAAGCGCCCCCCCCCCATTCCCTCCATCAAGCACACACACACGAAAGCAAACACACGCGCACACGAAAGCACACACACACACGCGCACACAAAAGCACACACACACGCGCACGCACACGAAAGCAAACACACGCCCACACACGATCACACGAAAGAGCGCACACACACACGCACGCACACCAACTACCGCCTTCAAACACATGCACGCACACCAACTACCGCCTTCAAACACACGCACACGAAAGCACACACACACACACACACACACACACAGACCAACTACCGCCTTCAAACACACGCACACAAAAGCACACACACACACAGACCAACTACCGCCCTCAAACACACGCACACGAAAGCACACACACACACACACACACACACACACACACACACACCACCTACCCCCCTCAATTAGGCTACTTTAGGGAAATAACTCGCATAATCAAATTGGCACTCGTTCAGTTCATTTTCTAGCCAATCCAACCATGCAATATTGAAGATGAGAAGGATATCTGCAATTGATACTTTGCTTGCACGGATTGCTTGCTTGCTTGCTTGGGATGTAGTCTGGAAATTGGAGGCTTCTGATTCCTCCTGACTATGCCACGAAACAAGCAGGCTCCTTCTATATAGGTGTGTGTGTGTTTCGTGGCAATATTTGAAGGACTCATTTACCTTCAATTTTCTGACTACATCACAGGGTCCTTAAGGGGGTGCGGGAGTAGGGGACAGGCTTGGGGGGGGGGACTAGGGGGGTGCTGGAATTGGAAGACAGGCTTGGGGTGGGTAGTGATAATGTGATGGTTAGTGATAATGTGTTGATGGGTAGTGATTATCAGTGTTGGTTAGTGATGATGGTTAGTGATGATCAGTGTTGGGTAGTGATGATGAGTGTTGGTTAGTGATGATGGTTAGTGATGATCAGTGTTGGTTAGTGATGATGGTTAGTGATAATGTGTTGATGGGTAGTGATAATGTGTTGATGGGTAGTGATGATGAGTGATTGTTAGTGATGATGGTTAGTGTTGATGGGTAGTGATGATAGTTAGTGATGATCAGTGTTAGTTAGTGATGATGGTTAGTGATGATGAGTGTTGGTTAGTGATGATGGTTAGTGATGATCAGTGTTGGGTAGAATGAAAACACACAGGCTGAGTTTATATCCCCTACTTTTTAAAATTTTATATAGACTGAAAGAAAGGACCGTATTCAAGAACATTTATAGTGTATACGATGGTGTGGTACCGGTAAGACGGCTCCATAGACAAAAAAAAAAGGGCCATCTTACCGCTACCAATCCGTCGTATACACCACGGATGTTCTTGAATATGCTCCAAAGATACAGGCCAAGTTTACGATTGACCATGGTTGAATAAATAATAATAATTAACCTCGAATTCATTTTATCTAAGGTAAGAAAATTAACAAAGAAAAAAAAAACTACAGGTGCTTATTCTGATGGTACTTAGGTGACTACTCGCTGATCCAAGTTATATTTTAAACACGAATATTATATCATCATAGCCGAGGGGCATAAAATATATATTATGCCAGCCTCGTCTCTGTCTTCCTAAACAAACACCTTGAGAGAAAATAATGGTGGAAAGTTTAGGTAAAGGACATTAGTGGTGATATGAATACTAAGAATTAAGTCCTATTTATTCCTGGCTGATACTATAATATTGTAGTGGTGATGTGTTATAGTAGTAGTAGTAATAGTTGTTGTTGTTGTTTTGGTAGTGTGATGGTGGTGGTGGTAGTGATGATGGTTGTGTTGGTACCCCCCATCACAGTAGGCAATGATTGATAACCTCATACTAAGAAACTTTCAGGATATGTTTGCCCCTTATGACGAGGACTGGGCAACACGGAAATGCATGTTGACCTTCAAGGGGGAGGAATACGTGGGCAGGAGAAGCAAGGCCAGTTAGCAGGGTAAGATTCGGCCGTGTCTAAAGTGGGCGACAATGATCGAGAATAAAGGTAACCAAAGAAGACCCTCCAAGCACAAGTTCCTACAAAAAAAGTTCCCCGGGGATGATCTGACGTTCAATAAAAACTGGTGTCGCAACCCAAGTGGCTACTGGTCCCAGCCACACTGCATAGTTAATGATAAAGGAAGGAAGGAGTAGGATATAGTGGCTAGCTGTAACCTGCCGCTATGTCCAGTGTTGAAGTAGTTCCGTAGCAACACAGCCGGTGAAGAGTACTATGGTCGCCTTGATATCCGGAGAGAAACAGGTTGCCTTGATGAGTGTCGGTACCTACACACCTTACTGGGTCCTGCCTGTACTGTCCATGTCACCAGTAAACAAGGTATAGTGTAGAAAGTTTATTATCCCTGTAACATTCCCCTCATGGATGGAGAGACTCACGTGTTGGCTGGTCCTCGGGGGTCCGATCCCCTCAGTAGGATCTTGCCCATCACTTGGTATTTAATTCCCACAGAAAGATTTAAGTTTCCCTATGGTATTGTGGGTAGGTTTGCCATCCGTCTTCCTGACACCAACATCGCCACATTCTCCAATGTTATGCGTATCGATCTCCGCATGCGTCTGGCTGATCCAAAGGATCTGGACAAGTTCCATCTCTCCTTTGCATTCACTCCAGATCTAAGCTTCGTAAATGTTATAACGCTTGAACTCAATAAAACTGGAATATTCCTTGGCCACCATTAGATGTTCCCCAGAGACAAGTATGAAGAGTGGGTAATTAACCATTTAAACAGTATGCCAATGCCATGGGGTACGGTATTATATCGATGGTTGAAGCTATAGCTAACAATAGAGCCGTAGCTGCTCACCCTTACCACCCCGGGGCTGGAACAGGGTAATAGAATATTGTTGCAACATGAAGACAAAAATGTGTTCCCAGAACCACGATACATGTACCTGGCGTCCCATGGCGGCACCGTCATGGCAGCCCTCGACAGGGTCAATGGTGTAAGCTTCTCCTGTACTGAAGCAAGTGTGATGCCCCAGGGATGGGGTACAGGAATACAATACTGGGCTGCACTACCTGATATCAACTCAGTACAAACTCCATTCCCGTCAGAAGAAGGAGTTAATCCTAATTAGGTAGTTCACAATGCTCATCAGTTAAGGCACCTGTGGCTACAAGCATATACTGCACCTTTCCAAATATTACTAACATCTAAACCAATTCTGCGAGACGAAGAAAGAAAAAACAACATCTTGGGACTAAAACTTACTGGAGTGCAGATACTAGTGGGACAAAAGATGATCAAGGTTACCCATTGTGTACTCATCAAAATACTCCAGTCACCCAAAGGCGACATGATTTGCGCACATAATTCTGGTGAGACTAAGAAAATGAAGATGAAGGCGTTACCGGCAGGCCAAGAAGTGTAGGTGGAGGTGTGGGCCACGGAGCGCTCTGCCACCGACACCCAGTTGATAATTATGATAAAGCACACCAGCATCCGTCACATTACATTTTCCAGCCCTGTTTATGTTCGCTACTGGACCATCACCAAAACTAGACATCCAGAGTTTACACCCTCTGGTAAATACAAAATGCCCCCACTCATTTTTAGAGTCCTCAGTTCTAGATGCCAACCAGCTGAGAAGAACTTTTACGAAAAAAATTGCATGGTAGATAAGATTATGTATACAGGGCACGTGAAATGGGCAGCAAACGGACGAAGCTGTTTGCCCTGGTACCCTTACAAGGAGCATCCACTGGAACAATACAGGATGTACAACATAACCAAAGTACCGCTATATGAGAACGATTGTCGCGTCGTTTACTCCCAGGTCACACATTGGGAGAAGGTTAGTTGGGTGCGCTCAAAGAAGAAAATCAAAACTATCCCATCTAAATATCCGCTGTGTTATGTTAAACTCTATGGCGCCTTTAAGAATTGTGAAGTTCCCACATGTAACCAGGTCGAGGGTTTTCAGAGGGTCATTGATAGACAAAACCGACAAAACAAGAACAAGTACTGTAACGATAAGGCTAAAAGTCAACTCGAAATAGAACTACCGCAGTCTCAGAAAATAGTGTTGCCTCAGATCGTGTCGAATTTGTGTCAAGACGAGTAGCATCTGGTGAATGTTTTGGCTTCACCATCACCTTCCAACCCAGAGCAATATGTTTTTGTCGGTGATCGTGGGATGCAAGAAATTAGCTTCCATGCCAAAATTCACGACCGAAGGCAGTGGTTGTAGCCTGCAAAGATCCACTTGAACAAGAATAAGGTGAGCAAGGATGAACGAGAAACAGTTGCCTACGAAAGTAAAGCCTTGTGTGTTTATCTCATCAACACGGCAAACCGCCACGAAATGACTTTTATGATTAGAGAAAAGGAGATATTACGGAAGGGAAAGAAAAGCATGAAAAACTCAGAGCAGCCAACACTACTGGTACCCTGGCGTTTTGTCAAGTACACTGTCCTATCCAATGGTTACTACTGGTCACTGTATTAGGACGAGTACTCCTGGCCTCTCCTTCGACACAAGACATACACCTCACTGATGAAGATAGGATTTGATTCTTGCCAGTCTTAGGACATAAAATCTCCTCTAGGATATAAGTACATAGCAGTGAAGATTGACCCCCAAGAACGTTTACCATTTTTGAGCAACGTGTTCTTGACTAGTGCTTACAGATTCATGGATATGCCTCTTCCCCAAAGTTGCTGTAATACGACTAAAGAATACCAAACTAAAACTCTACAATTACTGCAACACAGAAGGCTACCTAGTTCGCGGGAGATGGGACAACAGGTGTAGAATCTGTTTAGCATGGGTGATTATAAAACGATGCATCTGTGGGTACAATCCGACAACAACAAGGTGGGTTTTGGAGGTGCTGTCATCGTATTGTTTTCAGATGTTAAGTCCCGTCCACGTCCCCTCGCCTATATCGATGTTAATTCTCAACGGTTGGGCTCTGATAGACATTCATTAAGTCATCAATATCTGAAAAACGACAAACTTAAAGAACCTCATCACCTCAAATTTAAGTACTCAGTTTCAGGGAAAGAATTATGGGTGAATGCCAAGTTTTATCCTCCTGTCCATAGACAAGCATATTTTCCAGCATCAATCTAGAAATCATTTAGATTCCACTTCGACGTTGCTGAGCCTATTTATTTCGGAGTGTATTCTTATATGTGTAACAAGATGCTTTGGTCTATCGGGAAACCAATGCCACTTTTAGATCTCCGGAAAGAGGTGACACACGGTGGTTGGTCGAGTTGGATAAGTACAATGTGCACTAAGACTTGTGGTGGTGGTATTGGTGAGAGTGTACGTTACTGCAACAACCCTACTCCTTCACTATTGGGTCGGGGTTGTAGGGGTAAAAGCCATCGCAAGGGTCCATGCAACGTCCGGCCATGTGGACAAATCTCTGCCCAAACGGAAGATCTTATCCGTAAAATCATCAGGGAAGTGGATATGAACTAGAGGGTAAACGTGTATGAGTCAAAAATTATCAAGTGTCGGGGTGGCAAGGCGTTCAAGGCAGTCATGAGGGAGGTGCCCACAGCTGAGTTATTTTGGCAACACAGGACCGGACTCTACTTTGAAAACAACACCTATTCTATTTATGACCCACGAGGCAAAGCCATGAGGCCAGGTTGGCAGGTACCTGGTGTATACGTGGACAAGGGTTACAGTCTGGTTGTGGAGAGTGGCAATCCTGAACAGACCGGTTTGTGGCAATGTGTAGCACAGACTGGACCAAAGACAGGTACCCCGGTAAAGGCAATACCCCTCGTGGTGGATGACTCCCAGATGCATTCCAGTCTGAGGACATTTAAAGGCGCTCCTCTCCTCCTAACATGCAACGGCCGAGGCCTCACTAGTCTAACACAAGGAGATCTGACACAAGTGTGGACCCATAATGGTACTAATTATACTTAGATTAGTGACGTGGACAGCAGCGCATAGGACGTTCTTTTCGTTACACCTGTAAACCAAAACCACTCGGGTCTGTGGACTTGTTACTACTTTCACCAAAGAACCGGTGTTCGGTACAACACAGCCTGGAGAACCGTCAAGGTGACCGAGGAGCCAGTCTTAGAAATCTTATCCGTTTACAAAACCGTAATGTAGGAACAGCGTCGGAAAAGATACACTAAGGTGCTAATGATAGTAGTTGTGTGTTTCCTTCTGCTGCTGCTCCGAAATGCCTTCCTCTTCGTCTCACTGCAGGCTCTGGTTCGTGAGAGTGAAGAGTTGGAGGCCGAGTTGGAACGCTTAGAGGACGAGCACTATCAACTCCAGTTAGTGAGGGCAGGCCTTCGTCACTACCCACAACAAACAACAAACTCTGTCCCCTCCCTACAATGGAACACTAACCTCGTATAAACAAACACTGACCTGGTATAAACAAACACTAACCTCGTATAAACAAACACTGACCTCGTATAAACAAACACTGACCTGGTATAAACAAACACTGACCTGGTATAAACAAACACTGGCCTGGTATAAACAAACACTGGCCTGGTATAAACAAACACTGACCTGGTATAAACAAACACTGACCTGGTATAAACAAACACTGACCTCGTATAAACAAACACTGACCTCGTATAAACAAACACTGACCTGGTATAAACAAACACTGACCTGGTATAAACAAAATAATATCCTGGTATTATTAAACTTACGCATGAAACTCTACTTTTATTCTCACTATGCATACTATTATAACAACACTATGTATACTATAACAATACTATACATACTATTGTTGTTTATCTTTTTATTATTTATTTTTATTTGTTTATTGTTATTTGTTTATTGTTATTTGTTTATTGTTATTTGTTTATTGTTATTGTTTATTGTTATATGTTATTTGTTTATTGTTATTTGTTTATTGTTATTGTTTATTGTTATTTGTTTGTTGTTTTGTTATTTGTTTATGGTTATTTGTTTATTGTTTACAGTTTGAAGGTCTTAGTAGCCCCCAAATCGCTGACAATTTATCCGTTCACTTCTCACACGGATCTCGCAATAACAAATCAACCCGTCCTTCAGTAAATGAAATTATAATGATAAAAAAGGATAAAATATATTAAAAAGAAAACATAGGTAAGTATATAAATTAATAATAAATGTAAGGTGAAAAATACTAAATAATAATGAGTAAAAAAAAAATATATATATAAAAATACGGTAAATAACTTCAGGGTTTTTTTTTTTCACGAATTCTTTCTTACTGAAAATAGTTTTATGTGAATTTTTACACATCATTATTCACAAGAGAAGTGTTACAGCAAACAGGAAGGAAACACAGAGACACAGATTCCCACAAGCACGAAGGAAACAGAAGGAAAATAATGATAGGTGTTTGTAGAAGTGAAAAGAAGAGAGTGGTGGTGGTGGTGGTGGTGGTGGCTGGGATTCGAAGGTTGGAGATGAGATAATTTTACAGAAACGAAGGAAACAGAAGGAAAATATAATGATAGGTGTTTGTAGAAGTGAAAAGAAGAGAGTAGTGGTGGTGGTGGTGGTGGTGATGGTGGTAGTGGCTGGGATTCGAAGGTAGGAGAAGAGATAATTATTTTACAGAGACAAAGATACCAGCAAGCACGAAGAAAACAGAAGGAAAATAAGGACAGATGTTTGAAGAAGAGAGTGGTGGTGGTGGCTGGGATTCGAAGGTGGGACATAAGATAATTTTACAGAAACGAAGGAAACAGAAGGAAAATATAATGATAGGTGTTTGTAGAAGTGAAGAGAAGAGAGTGGTGGTAGTGGTGGGGATTCGAAGGTGGTAGATGAGATAATTTTACAGAAACGAAGGAAACAGAAGGAAAATAAGGACAGATGTTTGAAAAAGTGAGAAAAAGTGGTAGTGGTGGTGGTGGTAGTGGTGGGGATTCGAAGGAGGGAGATGAGATAATTTTACAGAAACGAAGGAAACAGAAGGAAAATAAGGACAGTTGTTTGAAAAAGTGGTAGTGGTAGTAAAATAATGACATGTTTAAAGAAGTGGTGGTGGTGGTGGTTGGGATTCGAAGGTTGGAGATGAGATAATTTTATAGAGACGATGGTACCAGCTCCTGTCTTCCTTCCTTTCCCTTCCCTTCCCTTCCCTCATTACACCTCCGGACTCCCTTATTAAAATTTCTACGGCACTAATATAGAGACAGCCGGTGCCTCCCGCTCAGCTTATATCCAGCCATTACGGATACGCTTGTGAAAATTACTGGCCTCATTTTCCCACGTATCCGACTTACATAATATTGCCCAAAGTCTAAATATACGTGGGTAGATTGTGTTATTTAATTTTTGGGCCAATTTGGAAGTCGTTTTAATATCCCTTCTTAGTTTCACCTCAAAAATACATTCCTACTTTCATTATTACCAAGTGTAGTAAATTTTGATTATCTGTGGAAGTCGTTTTAATATTCCTTCTCAGTTTCACCTCAAAAATACATTACTACTTTCATTATTACCAAGTGTAGTAAATTTTGATTATCTGTGGAAGTCGTTTTAATATCCCTTCTTAGTTTCACCTCAAAAACACATTCCTACTTTCATTATTACCAAGTGGAGTAAATTTTTATTATCTGTGGAACGTTCCCTAGATGTTGGGGCTTGTACTAAAGGCAAATAAAGAACTTAAAAAAAAAAAAAAAAAAACTCTGTGCAATATAAAATTATCAGACAGTTAATTAACCCTGATATCCTCCTACGCTATTCATTTGTTTTTCTTCATTTACCAAATCATAACAACTCATTCATAATAATTCACACAGTAATAATATTTTTTTCGTTCATGTATCAGTGGCCACAAGAATTGATACACACACTTATGTTTTCAAGGATTTATAATATATAGAAAATATAAGACAGTGTGTGTAACTGCAATGAAACATTATTATTATTATTATTATTATTATTATTATTATTATTATTATTATTAGGTTTGTTATTTTGCAATCACTGAGTCACTTGGTAGACTATTCATTATTTTACTTCCAGGATAATGACCTCTCTTTACATATAGCCTGTGTAAGAATTTCCGTGGCCAACTGTACACGAATTCCTGACACCAAATATACAACTAATTGAATGTGAATGTATGTGTAGTTGGGATAATTTTTTTTCGACCACTCTCTCAATGTTTACTTCTGCTTCTCCCCCTATTCCAGACTTAAAGACCTAACTAACTAACTAACTAAGAGTGAGAAAATGAAGAGAGTGATGAAGGGGAGGAAGGGGAGGAGAAGAGGGGAAGGAGGAAGGGGAGAAGAAGAGGGGAAGGAGTAATGGGAGAAGGGAGGGAAGGAGGGAGAGAAGAGTGTGAACGAGGGAGACAAGAAGAAGAGAAAGATGGAGGGGAGAAGAGGGGAAAGAGGTAGGGGAGAAGAAGAGGGGAAGGAGGGAGGGGAGAAGAAGAGTGGAAGGAGGGAGGGGAGAAGAAGAGGGGAAGGAGGGAGGGGAGAAGAAGAGGGGAAGGAGGGAGGGGAGAAGAAGAGGGGAAGGAGGGAGGGGAGAAGAAGAGGGGAAGGAGGGAGGGGAGAAGAAGAGGGGAAGGAGGGAGGGGAGAAGAAGAGGGGAAGGAGGGAGGGGAGAAGAGGGGAAAGAGGGAGGGGAGAAGAGGGGAAAGAGGAAGTGGAGAAGAAGAGAGTGAAACAGGAAGGGGAGGAGAAGAGAGTGAAAGAGGGAGGGGAAAAGAGAGGGGAAGGAGGAAGGGTAGAAGAAGAAAGTGAAACAGAGAGAGGAGAAGAAGAAAGTGAAATAGGAATGGGAGAAGAGGGGAAGGAGGAAGGGTAGAAGAAGAAAGTGAAAGACAGAGGGGAGAAGAAGAAAGTGAAACAGAGAGAGGAGAAGAAGAAAGTGAAATAGGAATGGGGGGAGAAGAAGTGAAGAGGGAAAGGAGGAAGGGGACGAGAAACAGAGAGAGAGTAGAAGAAAATGAAGAAAAAGGAAGGGGAAAAGAAGATAAAAGGGAAAGGAGGAAGGGGACGAGAAACCAACCCAACCAACAACCATCTCTCTCTCTCTCTCTCTCTCTCTCTCTCTCTCTCTCTCTCTCTCTCTCTCTCTCTCCCCTCAGCAGAAACACCTCGTCTGAAATAATACCCTTGCGACCACATTTCCAGAAGGCAAGCTGGTCGACGGCTGGTAATATCATGTAATGGTGAACAGAGACACACCGACGACACTACCAGACAAGCAGGGGAAATATTACTGAAGTAGTCAATCGCTTTGAGGGCAACGCAAACAAAAATGTCAAGGGAGGAAAAAATATAGGAAATATATATATATATATACTGTATGTGTAAAGGATGTATCTGTTTCTATATCGTATATGTGTATGTGTATAAATTTCAAAGAGACGGTTTTTGTGTATATATATATATATATATATATATATATATATATATATATATATATATATATATATATATATATATATATATATATATATATATATATATATATATATATATATATATATATATATATACATACATCACGGTTAGTTCTTGTATATAAACATGAAATGTACACTTTGGGAATATGTAAATTTTTTTTTGTATAGAGCTCTTTTTATAAAATTAATAGTAGTAGTAGTAGTAGAATAAGTAGTAGAGGTAGTTAAATTTATTAATATTATTATTGATAGTAGTAGTAGGCAAAAGTAATAACTAACACTGCAAGAAGTAGTTATAAGTAGTATTGGTGGCAGAGGTAGTTACATTTATTATCATTATCATTATTATCATCATTATCATCATTTGTATTTGTATTGTCAAGCCAATTACATTTCCGCTAGGTCTCGTCTAAATAAAACACACACACAAACCAACCAACCAACAAACAAACCAAACATAACAGTGTAAATGGGGGGGGGGGGGTTGACGCACCGAATCTAATTAGGTCAAGCGAATGTACGAAAAAAAAAATAAAGAGAGAGAGAGAGAGAGAGAGAGAGAGAGAGAGAGAGAGAGAGAGAGAGAGAGAGAGAGAGAGAGAGAGAGAGAGAGAGAGAGAGAGAGAGAGAGAGAGAGAGAGCTAAAGAAGTGAAGAGAATCGAGATAAAATTCATGAGAGAGAGAGAGAGAGAGTAGTAAGAGGGGCCACAAGAAGTAAGAGGGGAGAGAAAGACTTAAGTGCTTGTCTGAGGTCAACTTAAGAGGATTTCCTTTCAATGCTAAGAATGTAATGACGAGGACAAGCAGGAGGGTTGGTTTTAGAGCACGAATTTTAACTTAAGAAAATTTCGCTAAAACTTGGTACATACAAAAAGAAAAGAGAAAGAATAGCTGATACTAAGAACGATAATAATAATAATAATAATAATAATAATAATAATAATAATAATAATAACAATAACAACAATAACAACAAAAACAACAAAAATAATAATAATAATAATAATAATAATAATAAAAATAATAATAATAATAATAATAATAATAATAATAATAAAAATAATAACAAAAATAATAATAACAAAAATAATAATAACAAAAATAAAAATAATAATAAATATAATAATAATAATAAATAATAACAATAATAATAATAATAATAATAATAACAATAATAATAATAAAAATAATAATAATTGAAAAATATAATAACTATTGGCCAAAGTTTACATAGAAGCTGAGGAAAAAAATTAATGCATTCAGTTCATTTTCAACGGAATTTTTGCATGCACTAATAATGGATCTGTTTCGTGGCACAGTTTGGAGGAATTAGAGACTTTCCAAATTACCAAAAAGAAAAAGCATATATCTCTAATAAAAATTTTCACTTGTGATTTAAATTTCTTTGAGGCTAATTTTTTTGAAGCGACTGTACTGTTGGCGACAAAAATTCGTTCACACGCTGTTTGTTGTTTTCAAGGGTTTATAACAAATAGAAATGTAAGACTATGTAACTGTAATACAACATTATTATTATTAGGTTTGTTGTTTTGTAATGTAAGACTATGTAACTGTAATATAACATTATTATTATTATTAGGTTTGTTGTTTTGTAATGTAAGACTATGTAACTGTAATACAACATTATTATTATTAGGTTTGTTGTTATGTAATGTAAGACTATGTAACTGTAATACAACATTATTATTATTATTATTAGGTTTGTTGTTTTGTAATGTAAGACTATGTAACTGTAATACAACATTATTATTATTATTAGGTTTGTTGTTTTGTAATGTAAGACTATGTAACTGTAATACAACATTATTATTATTAGGTTTGTTGTTTTGTAATGTAAGACTATGTAACTGCAATACAACATTATTATCATTAGGTTTGTTGTTTTGTAATGTAAGTCTACGTTACTGCAATACAACATTATCATTATTATCAAGTTTGTTGTTATGTAATGTAAGACTACGTAACTGCAATACAACATTATTATCATTAGGTTTGTTGTTTTGTAATGTAAGACTACGTAACTGCAATACAACATTTTTATTAAGTTTATTCTTTTGTAATCACCGAGTCACTTGGTAGACCATTCATTGCAGTACTTCCAAAATAATGACCTCTCTTTCCATATAACCTGTAATAAGAATTCCTGCATCCCAGTACTATAAAAAAAAAAAAAAAAAATACTCAAAACACAACAAGCAAACTGCATGATCAAGCAATAAAGCAAGGAGGATACACGTTCAACTCCCCTACGTGATACAAGCTCACATGCAAATCAATATACACTCATACACACAATCATTAATTATCAACTACTACTGATCCATACATAATTATACACGATCTTCTTGTATACAAATTATGATACAAATTCGCATGCAAAGCAATATACACACATACACACACTAATTATCACCTATTATTGATCCATACATAATTATACACGATCTTCTTGTATACAAATTATGATACAAATTCGCATGCAAAGCAATATACACACATACACACAATAATTATCACCTACTACTACTGAGCGATGATATACATATACACGATTTTCTTGTTTACAAATTTACACGACCTTTTTATTATACATTCATGCGACGGTAAATTACGATGCAAATTCAAATGCATATCTATATTATACACAAATGTAAAACAATAATAATCATCTCTTAGTATAGAACCATGCTATACTTATTTTACATTATATTATACATTATTTTACAAAAGCTTGCAAGCATACATGACATTATTCAGCTTGGTTGCTTCATGTCAATCAAGCTTTTATAAACCCTCCCTTAGCCAACATTTATATTTTCTTTCTCGGATGAAGTTATCTCAGAAAATAGTTGTAAGAATGTATCATTATTTTAGATTTCAGAAAATAGTTGTAAGATTGCATCATTATTTTAGATTTCAGAAAATAGTTATAAGATTGCATCATTATTTTAGATTTCAGAAAATAGTTGTAAGAATGCATCATTATTTCAGACCAAAATTAGCCTAAATTCAGAGGAAGGTTGCTTAGTTTTTTTTTGTTATTTTTGTTGTTGTTTTCTTCAAGCCAAAAAAAACTTAAATTCAGAGAAAGGTTGTCTAGTTTTTGTTGTTGTTTTTGTTGTTGTTTTCTTCAAGCCAAAAATAACTTAAATTCAGAAAAATGTTGTCTAGTTTTTGTTGTTATTTTTGTTGTTGTTTTCTTCAAGCCAAAAATAACTTAAATTCAGAACAAGGTTTTCTCTTTATTGTATATACTGTATATACATATATTTTTTCTTTATTTTTATACCAAATTTAACTCTGATTCATAGTTGTGTTGTTTATTTACTATTACAAATATATATATTTTTTATTTCAATAAGTGGGAGCTTCAAAACCGATATTAGTGGTTGTGTGCTAAAAAATAAAAAAAATAATTAGGATATTAAATTTCCTCCCCCAAAAAACTATTCTAAAATTACCGTCACGACGTGTGGATGAGGGAGAAAGAACTACACAGGCCGAGGCACCAACCGTCTGCAAAGAATGGAGAAAAATATCATTAACAATCTGTCATTATTATTTTAGGCATAAAATTTACTCAATGTCATATATATATATAATTTTTTTTTTTTTTTTTTTT
>JAWQEG010004081.1:37500-50000 GCA_033782935.1 Petrolisthes cinctipes
ACCAAGCCTTACCAGCCAGGGCCGACCACGTCCAAGTCCTCTCCTCTCTCTCTCTCCTCTCCCCGTCTCTGTGAAGCCCATTGGACGCCTCGGGCATAATAACCTCCCGAGAGACATTCACAGCACCAATCGCAGCACGGCAAGAATCTCCTCTCTCTCAATAATTTAACTCTACCAAGGCTACGACGGCAAAGGTTCAGAGTTTCTGTGTCGTCTTCCAGGATTTTCGACATTCATTATGTATGCAGTGGTCAAGTGGAGGTGGAAGAAGTGGTGGAGGTGGAAGAAGTGGAGGAGGTGGAAGAAGTGGTGGAGGTGGAAGAAGTGGTGGAGGTGGAGGAAGTGGAGGTGGAAGAAGTGGAGGTGGAAGAAGTGGAGGTGGAAGTGGAATGGGGGGTGTAAATGGTGGAGATGGAGGGGAGAAGAAGTGGAGGAGGTGGAGGGGTGGGGAAGAGGAAGATGGAGGTGGGAGTGGAGGTGGAGGTGGAGGTGGGGGTGTAAATAGAGGGGGAGGGGTGGGAAAAGGTGGGGGTGTAAATAGAGGGGGAGGGGTGGGAAAAGGTGGGGGTGGGGTTGGAGGGGGGAGGTGGAGGTAGAGATGGAGGGGAGGTCGCAGACGTTCACCTCACTTAAGAAAAACCCTTAAGGGAATGATTCTCTTGTTGGTAAATTTGAAGGCTACTGATTCCTCCTAACTATGACAGAAAACAGACGCCCTCAATGGTACTAATGGGGCATCTGTTGTTTCGTGGCATAATTTGGAGGAATCAGAGACCTTCCAATTCACCAACAACAGAAAATCTCCCCTTATTGATTCTTACACATCAATTTTGGTACATTGGAGTGCTTTGATTCCTCCAACTTATGTCAGAAAACAGGACCAGAGGAACAGAAATAATGGTGGTCTGTTGCTTTTTTTTTATTCTACTCCGTAATTTTCTGCTCTGTTTTTCTACTCTATTTTATTACTCTTTCTTTCTACTCTACTTCTTTTTAATCTAATTCTCTCTACTCAATATTTTTCTACTCTAATTCTTACTACTCTAAATTTTTCTAATCTATATTTTTATACTTTATATTTTTATACTTTATATTCTTATACTTTATATTTTTCTTATCCATAATCTATATAGTTTGGAGGAATAATTTACTCCGGATTAATCATCACTATATCCTTCCCTTAAAGTCTAGTTGGATAAGATGCCACTACAGTAGAATGGTGCTTATGCAAGAACATTGGTGGTGGTGGTGGTGGATACGATGGTACGATGGCTCTGTAGTGTGTCCTCTATGGAGTCATTGTACCGTACTACATCATCGTATATACCATCATCAATGTTCTTGCCTACGATACTTACTTAAATACACTAACATACTTACACACACCCTACAGAGAGACACTTACATACTTACATCCTCCAGAGAGACACTTACATACTTACACCTTCCAGAGAGACACTTACATACTTACATCTTTCAGAGAGACACTTACATACTTACACCTTCCAGAGACACACTTACATACTTACACTTTCCAGTGAGACACATACATATTTACACCTTCCTGAGAGACACATACATACTTACACACACCTTTCCAGACAGACACTTACATACTTACACTTTCCAGAGACACACTTACATACTTACACCTTCCAGAGACACACTTACATACTTACACCTTCCAGACAGACACTTACATACTTACACTTTCCAGAGAGACACTTACATACTTACACCTTCCAGAGAGACACTAACATACTTACACACACCTTCTAGAGAGACACATATATATACTTACACCTTTTAGAGAGACACATACATATTTACACCTTCCTGAGACACACAGACACACATACCCCTTCCAGAGACACACAGAAACACAGACACACACACCTTCCAGGGAGAGATGTGAGGGCCGTGACAACTCTAAGGGCACTCCTGGAAACTCCTGGAAATCTAGGCAATATGACCACAGAAGTCGAAGTTCATGGAGAGCCATTTTTTTGTGCAGAGAAGTGACTGGAAATACCCACCACAAACCCGACCCTCAACACAACACAACACAACACAACACAACACAACACAACTTCTAGCAGCTCCCTCCATCCAACCAATGGCCTTCCAGAGGTGCTTGATCCGAAAGATATACGGATACGGAAGCAACAACCTAACTTCTAGCTCCCTTCAACTTGTAGCAGCTCCCTCCACACAACCAATGGCCTTACCGAAGTGCTTGATCCGAAAGATATACGGATACGGAAGCCCCAACCCAATTTGTAGCTCCTTAGACAAAACCAATGGCTTCCAGAGGTGCTTGAGCCGAAAGAAATACGGATACGGAAGCCCCAACCCAATTTGTAGCTCCCTAGACCCAACCAATAGCATTACCGAAGTGCTTGAGCCGAAAGAAGTACGGATACGGAAGCAAGACGGACGACCGAGTGGCACCGTAAACACAGCAAAGAACGGCACTAAACCCAAACACTTAACGGGGAAAGTACCGAACGAATACAGTGTTGGTAAATCTGGAGTAAATAATTCCTCCTCCAAAATATTCCAAGCAACAGGACACCACCATTATTTTTGTTCCCCTGATGATTCTGTTTCCTGGCATACTTTGGAGGAATTAAATGGACTCCAATGTACAGTCGCGGTCAAATATAATCATCCATATAGGGGTAACTCACGTAAGAGTTTGACAGCTTCCCTCTGTTCCTTAGATGATAAACTTTCCAATAAATAGGTTAACTACCATCTTTTGATTTATTACAAGCAGCTACACACTACTTAAAACAATAACATCACATGTGAACGTGAAAACATTAGACAGTAAATTGTTTGAGATACCCATATGTGGATGATTATTATTGACCGTGACTGTATGTACCAATAGTATACTACCCCCCACCCACCCACACCCCCACCCCTCCTTAAGCCATGACCCCCCCCCCCTTTATATATGAACATGACCCGGGCACTAAATGACAACAAACAACATGGCCGCTCCTCAAACCTTTATTTTTATTATATATATATATATATTTTTTTTAAGATATTCCAATTCTCCTGTTTTTCTTATTTATTTTTATTTTTTTAAAGATATTCCAATTCCCCTGTTTTTCTTATTTTATTTTTTTAAAGATATTCCAATTTTCCTGTTTTTCTTATTTTATTTTTATTTTTTTAAAGATATTCCAATTCTTCTATTTATGGATGGGTTCAATTGACAACAAACAACATGTCAGCCTTAAACACTGGCTCCCCAAACCTTTCTTCTAAATTAATAACTTTTTTTTTATATATATTCCAATTCTCTTGTTCTTATTTTATTATTATTATTTTTTTTTTTTTTTTTTTAGGATATTCCAATTCTTTTGTTTATGGATATGTTCAAATGACAACAAACAACTTAAACACTTGCTCCCCAAACCTTTCTTATTATTTTATTATTATTATTATTATTATTATTATTATTATTATTATTATTATTATTATTATTTAATATTCCAATTCTCCTGTTTTTCTTATTTTATTTTATTTTTATTTTTTTAAAGATTTTTTTTTTTAATATTCCAATTCTCCTGTTTTTCTTATTTTATTATTATTTTTTTTTAGAGATATTCCAATTCTCCTTTTTGTGGATGGATTCAAATGGCAACAAACAAACAGCCAAGAACTAACAAAAGCAACAAGAACCAATAAAAAGCACACACGAGTCTCAAACCAGATGATAGAAAGAATAATAATATGGATTAGTAATATATATAGAATAGAAAATATATAAAGTAGAATTATATAGCAGTAGTAAGAAATAAAGTGGAAAAAATATAGAGTAGAAAAATATAAAGTATAAAAATTTAGATTAGAAATATATAAAGTGTAAAACTTTAAAGTATAAAAATAGAAAGTATAAAAATATAGATTAGAAAAATTTAGAGTAGTAAGAATTAGAGTAGAAAAATATTGAGTAGAGAGAATTATATTAAAAAGAAGTAGAGTAGAAAGAAAGAGTAATAAAATAGAGTAGAAAAACAGAGCAGAAAAATAAGGAGTAGGATAAAAAAAAAAGAATATAAAATAGAGTAGCAAATTAATAAAGTAGAAATAAATAGGGTAGAAAAAAAATATAGTATTAAAATAGAGAGTAGGAAAACAATGAGTAAATATATATAGAGTAGAAAATTTTAGAGCAGAAAAATACAGTAGTAAAATAGAGTAGAAAAAAAAGAAAACAAAAGCAACAACAACAACAACACCACCACCACCACCACCACCAACACCAACACCACCACCATCACCACCACCACCAACACCACCACCATCACCACCACCACCAACAACAACACCACCACCACCACCAACAACAACACCACCACCACCACCACCAACAACAACAACAACAACAACAACAACACCAACAACAACAACAACAACTGTGGGTTCTCGTAGGAAAGAGCAACTGTCCTCAGCTCAGAACACTAGAGGCCTGAATTGTCACTTGTACAGAGGGCTTAGTGAGGGAAAAATATAGCACTAATGATGCCTGTGTGTGTGTGTGTGTGTGTGTGTGTGTGTGTGTGTGTGTGTGTGTACTTGTGTGTGTGTGTGTACTTGTGTGTGTGTGTTTGTATGTTTATGTGTATCTGTACTTGTGTGTCTGTGTGTGTTTATATGTGTGTGTGTGTGTGTACCTGAGTGTGTGTGTGTTTGTATGTTTATGTGTATCTGTACTTGTGTGTCTGTGTGTGTGTGTGTTTATATATGTGTGTGTGTACCTGAGTGGGTGTGTGTTTGTATGTTTATGTGTATCTGTACTTATGTGTCTGTGTGTGTCTGTACGTGTGTGTCGTGAGAGCACCTGCGCACACCTCACCAGGCTTCTCTCCCCCCCCCTCTCTGACCTCCCTCACTCTCTCCCCCTTCCCCCCCCCCCACTCTCACTTCGCGTCGTCGTTGTAGTGCCGATGGAAACGAAGGTGGATCGGAAAGCTGGCCTAACTCTCACTCACTCTCACTCTCTCTCTCTCTCTCTCTCTCTCTCTCTCTCTCTCTCTCTCTCTCTCTCTCTGTGTGTGTGTGTAAGTCTTGTTTTTTTATCTCTCATCAATCTCCTCTTTTCATTTCTCTTCAACTTTCTTTTCTTTCATTTATTCTTTCTTCTATTCACTTCTTGCATATTTTTTTTTCTTCGACTTTTTTTTTTCTCCTTATTTCCTTTCCCGTTCATCTCTCTTCCTGGCCCCTTCCTCCTTCTCCTTCTTCTTCCTTCTCTCTTCTCACTCCCTCCATTCTCCTTCCTTTTTCTCTCCCCTTTCTTTATCTCTCTTTCTTTTCCTGTGTACTTCTCTAACTATTCTTCCTCCTCCTCCTCTCTCTTCTCTCTTTTCTCTCTCCCCTTCTCCTCCTCTGCCTCTCTACCGACGCTTGTTCCCTTTACCACCATTCCAAGTCTTCATCTCACCTCACCATCTCACCTAAAATCACCTCATATCACTTCACCTCATCTCACCTAAATTCACCTCACCTCACCATCTCACCAAAAAACACTTCATATCACCTAAAATCACCTCATATCACTTCACCTCATCTCACCTAAATTCACCTCACCTCACCATCTCACAAAAAAACACCTCACATCACCTAAAATCACCTCACCTCACCATCTCACAAAAAAACACTTCATATCACCTAAAATCACCTCATATCACCTCACCTTACCATCTCACATTAAAAACCACTTCATCTCACCTAAAATCACCTCATATCACCTCACTTCATTTCACCTAATATCACCTCGTCTTTCCTCATCAACAATCACCTCATAATCATCTCTCCTCATTTCCCCTCATCTAAATGCACCTCATCTCTCTTCACCTCAACCAAAAACCCAGCACTCAATCAACACTTCACAGATGAAAACTATTAAAAAAAAAAAAAAAAAAAAACACATAAATCTCTCTTGACTTAAGGAGGTATTCTTGTTATAATTATTTTAACCTTGATTTAATAAACAGATTTCTTTTCCATAAGTAATTCTAAGTAAGTAATATTATTATCTTATTTACACGTGTCGTCATGTCTAATTCCAGTGATTATAAGTTTCAAATAAGTAAGGTTGGCCACAGGAATTCTTACACAGGCTTCATGGAAAAAGAGGTTATTATTCTGGAAGTACTGTACTGCATTTAATGTTTTACCGAGTGACTCAGTGATTACCAAAACAACAAACCTAATAATAAAAATGTTGTACTACAGTTAGGTAGTCTTATATTACTAAACAACAAACCCAATAATAATAATGTTGTATTACAGTTACGTAGTCTTACATTACAAAACAACAAACATAATAATGTTGTATTGCAGTTACGTAGTCTTCCATTACAAAACAATAACCTAATAATAATAATGTTGGATTAGAGTTACGTAGTCTTCCATTACAAAACAACAAACCTAATAATAATAATGTTGGATTAGAGTTACATAGTCTTACATTTTCTATATGTTGCAAACCCTCGAAAACAACAAACAAACAGAGTGTGTACGAATTCTTGTAGCCAATATAGTACCTCAAGATGAGTAAATATATGGCTAACTTTTTTTCGATTGCCATATATTGACTGCAAAAGAAATCAGCTACATGTGACAACAGTCCAAAACACTACTAACACAATCCAAGTTACAATACAACAGAGGTGGCCCTGTTCTGATCACGACCTGCCCCTCGTTAGCTGGACACGACCAACAACAAATGACACACCAACTTTTACATACTCGTAACTTTCTGGGACGCTTCTTTTTGTTTCCTGTAATGTGACAGTTCGGGGTCAGACTAACTCTCTGTCTGTCTGTTTGTCTCTCTCTATGTCTGTCTGTCTGTCTGTCTCTGTCTATGTCTGTCTGTCTCTCTCTCTCTATGTCTGTCTGTCTGTCTCTCTCTCTCTATGTCTGTCTGTCTCTCTCTCTCTCTATGTATGTCTGTCTGTCTCTCTCTCTCTATGTCTGTCTGTCTGTCTCTCTCTCTCTATGTCTGTCTGTCTGTCTCTCTCTCTCTATGTCTGTCTGTCTGTCTCTCTCTCTCTATGTCTGTCTGTCTGTCTCTCTGTCTGTCTGTCTCACTCTCTCTCTCTCTCTCTCTCTAAAAAAAAATAGCAAAAACAGCGTATAGAAGTTACTGTATCAACACTGCAAAATTCACCGCATCCTCGGCAAATCTACTCAAAGCACCAACATACCATTATTTCTGCTAACCTGGTCCTGTTTCCTGGCATACTTTGGAGGAATCAAGACACTCCAATGGACGGAAAAGTTTACTACAGTACTTCCATCTGTAAATTTTAGTGTATCTCTCAAGGAAGGGCATTACTGGCGCGGCTCACAGGTACCTAAAACCACACCTCTCTCCCTTCCTGCAGCAGAACTGAGACTCAATACTGAAAGGCATCAGTATTAATTATTTACAATATTTACGTTGAATTATTTATTACCAAACAATGGAATCCAATTTTGGGGTGCTGAACAAGAACCTCTTTTTTTTTTTTCTTTCTTCTTTTTTTTTTTCTTTACATGTTCTCTTCGTCTCTGTTTCTTTTCATTTTTTCTATCTATACTGTTTCTTTTTATATTCTCTACTTATACTGTTTCTTTCTTTGTTATCTGCGTCTTTATGTTTCTTTTCATTTTCTCTATCTATACTTGTTTCTTTCTATGTTCTCTTCGTCTCTGTTTCATTTAATTTTATCTATCTATACTGTTTCTTTTCATATTCTCTACAGTACTTACTCTGTTTCATTCTGTGTTCTCCACGTCATTCTGTTTCTTTCCATAGTCTCTTCTTACTCTGTTTCTTTCCATATTCTCTTCTTACTCTGTTTCTTTCCATATTCTCTACTTACTCTGTTTCTTTCCATATTCTCTACTAATTCTGTTTCTTTCCATATTCCCTACTTACTCTGTTTCTTTCCATATTCTCTACTAATTCTGTTTCTTTCCATATTCTCTTCTTACTCTGTTTCTTTCTGTGTTCTCCAGGTCATTCTGTTTCTTTCCATATTCTCTTCTTACTCTGTTTCTTTCCATATTCTCTACCTACTCTGTTTCTTTCCATATTCTTTACTTATTCCGTTTCTTTCTGTTTCTCTCGTTTTATTCTCGTGTTCCAAGCTCTGTCACTTCTCCACCTTTCACCAGAACCTTTTCCTCACAAACCAACTCCAGTTAATTCTTTTTACACTTTTCCCCAGCGGTCCATGGCTGGTTTTCTTCCTGTCTGCCTGTCTGTCTGTCTGCCTGTGTCTGTCTGTCTGTCTGTCTGTCTGTCTGTCTGTCTGTCTCTTTCCTCACCATTCTCCCACGCCTTTCCTTACTTCTTCTACCTATACCTCCTCTTGCAATCCTTCCTGTATGTAATCCTTCCCTCATCCCTGCCTTCCTTTCCTTTCCTTTCCTTTCCTTCCCTACCTACCTACCTACCCAGCTGCCCTCTACCCAAAGGTGTCTTCTTGCCTGCTATTGTTATTGTTGTTGTTGTTGTTGTTGTTGCTGTCCCCCCCCCCTCTCTCCCTCTCTCTCTCTCTCTCTCTCACACACCCTGCTTCCCCCTTTTCCTTCCCGTCCCTCTTTTTTTTTCCCTTTTGTGCTTTATCGTGTTCCCACCTCACTTTGCTTTACCCTTTTACCCTCTCTCTCTCTCTCTCTCTCTCTCTCTCTCTCTCTCTCTCTCTCTCTCTCTCTCTCTCTTATCTTGTTCCCACTTCACTTTGCTTTACCCTTTTACCCTCTCTCTCTCTCTCTCTCTCTCTCTCTCTCTCTCTCTCTCTCTCTCTCTCTCTCTCTCTCTCTCTCTCTCTCTCTCTCTCTTCCCACCACTTATCATCTTTCTCCCTTCCTGATTTTTATTCCTCGCTTCTCGTTCTCTCTCTTTTTATCTGGTTTTCTTACTTTTCTCATTTAGTGGTAATATAAATATAATTAACATTTTCTTTTTCACCTTACTGACGTTACGAAGGGACGGTGACAGACAGGGGGGGCGGGGGGGCAGGGGGCAGGGTGTCTGAAAGGGGTCCTGCCTGCATACCTGTGCCCACACCTGGCGACCCCACAGAGAAAACTATACACCACAAACCCTTGATTCCTTCCTTGTGGCTGTGTGGGTCTTAAGGGGGAAATTCTGTGTTGGCAAATCTGGAGCAACTGAATCCTCCAAACTATTCCAAGCAACAGAATACCATTATTTTTGTTCTTTTGGTCCTGTTTCCTAGCATACTTTGGAGGAATCAAGACACTCCACTGTGCGAAAAAAAAGTGTATACACCCCTTAAGGGAACCTGTGTTGCAGTAAAAAAAATGGAGGTTAATGAGTCCTTCAAATATTGCCACGAAACACACACACCTATATAGTAAGAGCTTGTTTCGTGGTATAGTCAGGAGGAATCAGAAGCCTCCAAGTCTCATACACGATCACAGGATTTTTAAAGACTAAGCAACCATATCACTTCCTATATATTATCAACTATAATATATCTACTATATTTTACAACCGGGAGTGAGATGCATGTATCCCCAATAATATAAATGATAATATATATGTTAATAATAATAATAATAATAATAATAATAATAATAATAATAATAATAATAACAATAATAATATGAATATGAATATGAATATGAATAACAATGTAAATAATAATATGAATAATTTTTAATAATAATACAAATCATATGAATAATAATATAAATAACAATACAATATTATATTATAATAAATAATTAATATAATAGCCTCAGTGATATGAATAATAATACATATATAAAAAAAAAGGATATCTTCAGTTATAGAAATATCCAATAACTGATTTATCCTTATGTCTTCATTATAATTATGTAAGTCCACAACTACAACTACAACAACACACACACACACACACACACACACACACCTTACCCAAAGATCGGTCACTACGAGCTCTGAGCTCATTCCGGGAGGGTAACAGTTGGTGAGCACGTGTCCAGGACGTGATCAAGACCAGGTGAAACGAAACGAAACGAAACTACAACAACAACAACACACACACACACACACACACATACTACAACAACAACACACACACTTCAACAACAACACACACATTACAACAACAACAACAGCACCAAGACACAACAACAACACACACACACACTACAACAACAACAACAACAACACACACACACACACACACACACACACACACACACTACTACAACATCTTTATTAACAGAGGTTTGTGAAGCCTCAGTACATATCAACAACCAAATAATCCAAATATAGATGTCACAACAATATGCAAAGTTACTATTTACCAACACCAATCCCCCTGTACTCTTCTTAGGGTCGATTCCACTGTGGCTTTGGTTTGTTATGATCCTCCCCAACCAACCACACTTGTCAGTCTTAATTATTATATCCAACCAACTCAGTATCTATATCCACAAAATCTGTCAGGTAGTTCCATTATTGTACTCTTCTTAGGGTCGATTCCACTGTGGCTTTGGTTTGTTATGATCCTCCCCAACCAACCACACTTGTCAGTCTTAATTATTATATCCAACCAACTCAGTATCTATATCCACAAAATCTGTCAGGTAGTTCCATTATTGTACTCTTCTTAGGATCGATTCCACAGTGGCTTTGGTTTGTTGTGATCCTCCCCAACCAACCACACTTGTCAGTCTTAATTATTATATTAAACAAACTCAGTATCCATATCTACAAAATCTGTCAGGTAGTTCCATTATTACCATAGTTTCAGATTGGAGTCATCAAATTCATCAAATAATTTATTCATGAGTCATTTACACAGTTCAGTTTCTTTCGTTAGGGTGCTTGCAAACCAAAACAAATTACTGTGGAATTAGAACTTAGAAATGAATCCACCTACATTGTTACAGCAAAGAGAAATATTTAATGGGATATGACTGATTTATTGATATTAAGCTCCGCAACAGCGAGGTCATATAGCGCCAAAAGAAGGTGATAGAGAGGTGAGACAGCAAGCAGGAAGAAAATAGAAAGAAATGAGGGACACTTGAAGAACTGAAAGGAAGTGGCTGGGACCGAAGGGGTATTTAAGGAGAGCTTTTCTTGTTTGTAAATATGGAGGTCTCTGATTCCTCCAAACTATGCCACGAAACAAACTCCCTCAGTGGTACTAATAGCGGATCTGTTTCGTGGCATAGTTTGGAGGAATCAGAAACCTTCCAATTCATGAACAAGAAAACCTTCCCTGAACTACTGTAGCCTTGTGGGGTGATTCTTTTTTTGTTCGTGAATTGGAAGGTCTCTGATTCCACCAAAATATATCACTAAACAGATCCCCTATTAGTACCATTGAGGGCGTCTGTTTTCTGGTATAGCTAGGAGGAATCAGTAGCCTTCCTATTTACCAACAAGAGAATGTCTCCTTAAATCTGCAAAAATGAGGAATTTTCCCAAACCACGTATACAAAAATGGAATACCGAGGAGGAGGAGAAAAAGAGCTTAAAAATGGAACGCCGAGGAGGAGGAGGAGAAAAAGAGCTTAAAAATGGAACGCCGAGTTGGAGAAAAAGAGCTTAAAAATGGAACGCCGAGGAGGAGGAGGAGGAGAAAAAGAGCTTAAAAAAGGAACGCCGAGGAAGAGGAGAAAAAGAGCTTAAAAATGGAACGCCGAGGAGGAGGAGGAGAAGAAAAAGAGCTTAAAAAAGGAACGCCGAGGAAGAGGAGGAGGAGGAGAAAAAGAGCTTAAAAATGGAACGCCGAGGAGAAGGAGAAGAAAAAAAATAAAAAAAGAGTTCAAAAAAAAAAAAAAAAAAAACCTCACCACAGACTTTGATACAGACCCTGAAAATCCGCCAGCCATTCTGCTCCTCGTAACAATGACGATAACCCGCAGTTAGGTATTAGTGTCAAGCCAGGGACACTGTGCTTCCCGCGACACACAAGCATTTTAAGGGGATAGTATAGTGTTGGTAAATATGGAGCAACTGATTCCTCCAAACAATTCCAAGCAACAGGACACCATTATATTTGTTCATCTGGCCCTGTTTCTTGGCATACTTTGGGGGAATCAAGGCACTCCAATGTACCAAAAGTATACTCTCCCCTTAAGTTGAAATATTCAGAGGGGTCGGGTGGTCTTCCGTATATACGCTCCCTGAGTGGCCACTGCTCACTGAGTGGCTTGTTTACCTTCAGACTCAGCCTCCCTGGTAATTTAAGGGACCCTGTGATGTAGTCAGAAAATTGGAGATAAATGAGGCCTTAAAATATGGCCACGAAACACACACAAATATTATATGGAAGGAGATGGTTTCGTGGCATGGTCAGGTGGAATCAGAAGCCTTCAATTTTCATACACGATCACAGGGTCCTTAATATCTTCTACATTATGGTCTCCCCTCCTCCCCCCAGTACTTTACCCAGAAAATATAATATGTGGATCAGTTTTCGTGACAAACACTAACTTATACATGTAAACAC